>JXCR01133046.1:52845-63728 GCA_002079205.1 Phalaenopsis hybrid cultivar
AGGAATCCATCACAACAATTTAATGCAAATGTGCTTGGATTTGGCAAAGATATCTTAAGCATGTGCATTTTTGGAAATAAGATCCCTTAATTTGGGGGACCTTTGGTCCATGGCTTGATTTAGGTGATTTCATGGTGTTTGGACTGGTCACTAAGTCCAATTAATGACTGTGGTGGAGTTAATTTGGTAGCTTTAGAGTGGTTAGGTCACATTTAGTGCATGGGTCCAAGTGGGTGCAAATGACCAAAACTTGGGTTTGGGCTAGGTTAGCCATGTAAATTGGCTCAATTAATTGTTGCATTTGGTGTAGATGATCACAAGGAACAACTTTGGTGAAGGATGGAAATGGTTTTGAGTTAAATTGAATGGTCAATTTGAAGGAATTTTGAACATTAATCAATTTGGTCATGTTGGGCTAGGCTTGGGTCTAGCTTGGGTTAGAAGGGTCAATTTGAGGAAATTTTGAATTTTAGTCAATTTGGTCATGTTGGGCTAGGCTTGGGTCTAGCTTGGGTTAGCCATGGGCTAAGTCCAAATTGATTATTGTAAATGGTCAATAGGGACCTCATGAAGAGTTTTGAACATGTGACCTCATGAAGAGTTTTCAACATGAATTCTAAGTCCAAATTGATTATTGTAAATGGTCAATAGGGACATCATGAAGATTTTTGAACATGAAGGAATTTTGAACTTTAATTAATTTGGTCATGTTGGGCTAGGCTTGGGTCTAGCTTGGGTTAGTACTTTAATCAATTTGGTCATGTTGGGCTAGGCTTGGGTCTAGCTTGGGTTAGCCTTGGGCTAGGTCCAAATTGATTATTTTAAATGGTCAATAGGGACCTCATGAAGAGTTTTGAACTTGAATTGTTCCAAATTGATTATTTTAAATGGTCAATAAGGACCTCATAAAGAGTTTCCTACATGAATTGGATGCCAATTTGGAGGTTAAGGCAATCAATTGGGTGAAATTTGGGGACTTAGCNTTGTGGTAGAGTTAATTTGGTGGATTTAAGGTGGTTGGGTCACATTTAGTGTATGGGTCTAAGTGGGTGCAAATGACCAAAACTTGGGTTTGGGCTAGGTTAGACAAGTTAATTGGCTAAAATAAATGCTGCATTTGGTGTAGATGATCACAAGGAACAACTTTGATGAAGGATGGAAATGGTTTTAAGTTCAATTGAAAGGTCAATTTGAAGAAATTTTGAGCTTTAATCAATTTGGTCATGTTGGGCTAGGCTTGGGTCNCTCATAAAGAGTTTCCAACATGATTTGGATGCCAATTTGGAGATTAAGGCAATCAATTGGGTGAAATTTGGGGACTTAGCCAATTTGGGACTAAATTTGGGAATTTTGGATTTAGGCCAAAATCAAATGGATGCAATTAATTGGGTAAAATTTGGGGACTTAGCCAAGTTGGGGCTAAATTTGAGAATTTTGGATTTAGGCCAAAATCAAATGGATTTGAAACTTCACCAAGGTCAATTGATGGTTGATTTTGATGTATAGGAATTTCATAAAGATTTTGCAACATTAATTGAGGCCAATTTACTAGGCTATGGGTTCAATTGGGTGAGATTAAGTCATATGGTCAAAATTGGGGTTTTGACCCAAATCAAAATTGGGCTCAAATAATAGACTAATTGAGCTTGGATTTGGTTTAATTTGGTCATATCAAAAGTGAATTTGAGTTTAGGATTGGAATTGGGCTCAATTGAGATCAAATTGATGGACATTTGCGTTGGATTTGGGGAAATTTGGGTCTTTAAAGGGCAATTTGGGGATTTTGGTTAAAAATGCTCGAATAGGCCAAATTGGGCCTTGTGGTAGTTAAAAGAAATGAAATTGGAAATATTTGGGACTTATTGGGATTTTATGAGAAATTTTGGAATTTTGGGATTTTGGGCCAAAGAGGGGTATTTTGGTAATTTGGGGGTGTATTAGGGGTGAGAAGGCCAAGATGGGTATTTTGGTAGAGGTGAGGCACCAATCATCACCAATAAGCCATAGACCAAAGGAAAGCCCATTTTGGGTCCTTTACATAGTGGTCTTAGCCAAACCATAGCCCTAGGGCTAGTAGGTTTAGGGGACCATNCGTTGAGTAAAGAAAAGCGTAGAATTTCTAATGGTGAGGGTTCTAAGTCTAATTTTCTAGGAATAGTCAACAGGAAAAGTCCTATGGCTAGACCTTAGGCTACTAATGAGGAAAAACTAAACCTCAACCAAAAATGAGGTCAACAAATTAGTTGAGTCATGAGAATGTTAAAGAAGTTGTGATGATATTTTCACTTCGATCTTAATTTACTTCTAATCTGGTCAATTGATTTGTTAAAATATGTTAAGTTTTACAACTAAAGTGAAGATTACATCTAAGATTTAGGGAGGTCAAAGTCCTTGAAAGTTGGGTGCAAATAAATAAGGAAATAAAATTATCGGGCATAGAATTAGAGATTTTAGAATGATAGACTAAAATCCTCAATTCGGTCCTATCATTTGGGTGTTGAAGTGTAGATGTTAGCCCTCAGATAAGGGGAACATGGGAGCTCCAAAGTGAGAGCCGGTATCCTCCCAGCCTAGCCACAAATTCAGCAAGGGGAACGTGGGAGCTCCAAAGTGAGACCCGATATCCTCCCAGCCTAGCCGCGGATTCAATAACCAAGCATAGGATTAGTCAATGTTCTTTATGCCTGGACCAAAAAGTAAAGAATAGGTATGCTCCTATTTGGCATAATACAATTTGAACTAATTCACTTTATCCATTCACTTTAATTTCTTGACAAAGAGAATGATGCTTTCTTATATATTGAACTTCACATTAGAAACTTTTTTTTGTAGAATTAGTTAATTAAGAGTTTATTAAAATTACATATTTATTTCAATTGCCTATTAGTGAAAAGAAGCAATTTGAACTGTATTTTTGTGATTAAGTATTGATTTTCTAAATCCTAGTTCGTAGCCTCTAGTATTACTCCCTATGGGATCGATATCCAGGACTCCATTAAAGACCTGTATTACTTGAGCGATACGTATACTTGCGTTGATAAGTGTGACTTTGTAATTATTGAATATTTTTTTATCAAATCTATAACCATTGTCAAGTTTTTAGCGTCGTTTCCGGGGACTTAAATCTTCTAGCAACAGTATCAAATTCTTGTATTTTTAAGCATATATAAAGTCGTGATCAGTTACCTCATCCGAGGGACTCTCGTAAATTTAAAAGGGTGTTTTATGTTTTGTGACATTTTAAAGGATTTATGGTTACCTTTGAAACAATTTATTTTAAATTTTGAAAATTTTGATTAATTTTGAAAATGGTTTTGATTTTTGCAAGTAAAGTAAGGTGCACACTGAAACGATTATAATATTTTGTGTCAAAAGTAAATTGCATAAATTAAAATGACAGAAATTAAATAACACTATAAAAGCATAACTGTCATCTTCTTGGCATTCTAACTGAAAGATTAGCTTTTGCAACATGCATATAGTTATGCAAAAAAATTAAATTACAAGAGTAGATGAAGGTGTTTTTAACAGACTCCAAAATTTGACTTATTGAGTCTAGAAAGATCTTAGTGGATGATTTTAGAACAAAATATAGCAAGTTCAATTTGTCCTTCAAAATGGCCAAGCGATTTCAAAGTCTTCAGGGAATGGCCCTGAACTCCTTAAAAATCTCGTGAGACATTTCGAGTTCATTTTGAACTTATCATAATGTTTCACTCATCATCCAAGGTCAAGTTTAAAAGGTTACCCCACTACTCGGTGAACTTTGACATTTTAATCATCTCGAGGACAGGGTACTCGATTGATCAGTTGATATTTCACTTAAGAGTTATATAGGTGAAAGCCCCTAAGGCAAACTCAAGTCATTAAAGATTTTGTACCCACCACTAAAGTTAGGCTCGTAGAGTTTAGAAGTGTTTATCATCGATCGTATTATTTCTAAATCCCATCAAACAAGTTTAAACATCTAGCCTAGATCACCACCAAGCCCTTAATAATTTCACTGAGGGAAAATGACCATCATTAAGATTTTAAATTAAGTGATGCATATCCTTATTGAAATCATATCATCCAACTGTGGGCTTAAAAATAAGTGAATTTTCATCCTCCTAACTGAAGCCTATCAACCTTAGAATCATTTGCTTTTGATTAACTTCAAAGTCTCGAAAATCTAGAAAATTATAAATTTGTTCTTATCATGGAAATGTGGCAAATTAGTTTCTACCTTTTAACCCATTGTATCTCAATCATCTAAAAGTACTCATTAAGATTAAAATTACCCATTTTCCCTTTAGTTAATCCTAAATTTTAATTAAGGCACAAAATTCTAAAATGACCATTTTGCCCTTGGGGCCCTTCACTTCGTAACTCATTAAAAAAAATTCAAATGACATTGAAAATTTTAAAGTTCCTTATCCATAAGAAAATTAAAATATCAGAGGAGAAAATGTGGTTTTCAAATTTTATTTAATTTAAATAATTATCTTAACTTAGAAAATTTAATTTTCAATATTAATTTATCTCATGAATCAAAGTAAATTTTTTTTTGTTTATGGTAAAAATATTAGAGGTTTCCTTAGGTCAGAGAAATACATAAGCAAAATATCATGATTTTTTAAATTAAATTTTAATTTAGTTTTAATTATTTATTGACTTTTTTAGTGATTTAATTAAAAGAAAAACATGTTTTAATTACACAAATAATTTTTAACATTTTTATTAAACTTCTCTGAGTCCAAAGAACTCAAAAAATTAAATTTTATATTTTTATGATTTTTTAATTTATTTATTATAATTTTTTTTAATAAAAAATAAGAAAGATACATTTAAGGTCTTTAAAATTCATTTTTAACTCACGAAAATTGGGAAAAATATTTTAATGAGTTCCAAGTGATCAGAAAATTATTAGAAATATTTTGAAACACTTTTGTATTTTTGAAAATTTTTAGTTATTTTTAATTATTTTTAATTTAAAATATAGCTACAAAATAAAGTATTTTATCAAAAATAATTTCTATTTTCTTAATTGCCCCTAATCACAAGGAACTCACAAATCTCACTTTTCATAATTTTCTTAAGTGTATTTAATTTATTATAATTATATTTGTACAAAAATGTAATCTTCCTTATAAAATCAACTTTACTGCCCAAACTTAATCAAATAATTTCCAAATTTTTATAGTGAAGCACCATGATTTTTACACACAATGTGGGTTTAATTTTATTAATTTTTTATTAATATTTAATTTAAATAAATTAATTTAAGATATATACATTTAATTAACTATAGAAATATACAAAATTATTCAGATAATCATGATATTTTTCCTAGGCTTCTTTAATCACAAGAAACCTACTAAAATTTGTCTCATAATTTTTTAAATATTATTTTAATTTATACAATTAATTTAATCCAAAATAGCCATCCAAGCTTGAAAATTAGCGTTATAAGCACAAAGATGCTCTCTAACCTTAGAAAAATTAGAGGACATCCCCTCTATCATGAGGATCAAGTCCTAAAAATCTCAAGCCATTATGAGCAATATTTAATCATAACGAATTAAAGTACTATAGAGGCTAATTAATTAATTAAAAATCAAACAGCCAATAAATATTTTTTTAATCCACATTATTTTTCTCTATTCACCGAGTAAGCGTGTATTTTTATTTATTTTTATGATTTTTCTATAAAAGGATATGAATTTTCTAAGGTGGACTGATTTAAATAAATCCACAAATCCCTATTTTCCTATTGATCCACTACGACACCACGCAATCTTAGGCAGCTCATAAGTCTCCATGCGTCATCTTTCGATTTGGCGTCGTCATCTGAGTCAGCCTGACTCGGCCTGCTATTCACGCACAAAGTACTCATCCGAAGTGATCTCATCCGACTGTCCGATACACCCGTGATCAGACGGTTGTGGGTCATCGTCTCCCATGGCCAAAGCCCGTGAACCAGACATTTTCATAAACCTAAGATCTTGCTCAATACTCAACCAAATCACATTGGGTTTGTTCCTACTCCTTCATCTAGTTGAGATGAACACATCCATATGGTTATAATGCAATGAAATCAAACTTTTCACAATTGGTGAAAACCGAGCTTAAGATTAGGGTTAATGGCCTATACCTTTATCTGTGAGGGGAGGTCTCAATCAGATGCTTGTGGAAGCTTCAGTGGAGTCCCACAAACCTCTTGGATGTTTTGGTTTCTTCTAGTGTAAGCTCCAAGTACAAGTTCGATGAAATGGGGTGCGGCTTTGGTCTAGAAGTGGTTTAGAGAGCTCAATAGAGAGGGATTTTAATGGGGAACTTCCTCTCTTGCTCTGGGGAAGCTTAAGAGCAGTTCAATTTAATGTTTGAGGGATTTTGGAGGATGGAAAAAAAATTGTCCTAGTTTTGAGCTCAAAAATTGAGCTCAGGTCATGGGGGAAATGGCTAAGAGATGATTGCAATGAGCTTATTAAGTCTAGGACTCTAGAAGGAGCTCTTGGAACAATTTGGCAGAGTTTCCCCAAGAAAATTGGTTTACTCATATTTTGGTCATGGAGGAGGTGGCTTAAATAGAGGGGAAATGGGTGGAGCTTAGGGCTTCATATCAGGTGCAATGTGGAGCTAGATGGAGGGTTGCAGAGAGCTAAAGGCCAATAAGGGTTGGACAACTTAAATAGGTGCATTGGGTTTAGATTTTAGGGGGGAGGGGGTGGCTCTAGGTTTTGGATCCTCTGGTGACTAGGGCGGCTGACTAGGGCAGTGGAGGTTCAATTGGCTCAGGAACCTCAGGGGAATCTGTCAAGGCAATTAATTTGGGTTGGTGATGGGTTTTGACTAATATCTTTTTGGCTTAAGAATTCTAGGAAAAACCGCTTAATTTATGGGATCTTGGTCCATGGATCACATAGGGTGGGCTAGATGATTTTAGCCTGGTCACTAGGGTCCAATTGGTGGCTGTAGTGGCCTTAGGTTGACCATTTTGGCTAGGTTTGGTGACATTTGGGTCATGGGTCAATTTTGAGTTTATGTTGGGCTAACTTGGGCTAGCCATGCCATTGGACTCAATTTATTAACCAAGATGATGAAGATAATTTTCATAAGAAGTTTAGAAAATATTTGGAGTGATTTTGAATTGATTTGGAGGTTTAATTTGAAGGAATTTAGACATTTGGTCAATTTTGGGGATGTTGACTTGGGTTTGAGTTGGGCTAGTGTTTGACTAAGGCCCAACTGATGGTTCAGTTTGGTCCTCAAGATTGTCTTGAAGAGTTTTAGATATTAATTGGGTTGAAATTTTAGGGTTATGGGGTTCAATTGAGTTGAATTTGGGGATACGGCTAATTTGGGGCAAAATTGGTGATTTTGGTCCAAGTTGATTTTGAGTGAAATTAAGGCTTGACCAAGGCCAATTGTAGTTTCAATTTGATATGAGGAAATGTTTTGAAGAGTTTATGATGCAAAATTGGGGCAATTGGATGGACTAGGGGGTTCAATTGAGTGAGATTTTGGTTTTGGGTTAAATTGGGGCTTTTTGATTTAGGTTGAAATTGGATTCAAATGTGGATCAATTGGACTTGTATTTAGATTCAATAATGCTTGGGCATGATGAATTTGAGTTTGGAATTGAAATTGGGGAAGATTGGAATCAAATTTGTGGACATTGAGGGTGAATTGGGGTAATTGGGCCTTTAAAGAAAATTTGAGGCTTTTTGTCAAAATAGGTCAAATTGGTCAAATTGAGCTCAATGGAGTGGTTCAAATTGATTTTTGTGATATTTGAAATGATTTTGAAGGCTTTGGAACAACTTGGGTGACCAAGGGTATTTTGGTAATTTTGGCTAAATGAGAGGTATTTTGGTTATTTTGAAAATTTTGGGGTGTTTTGGACAATTGGGTGGTTTCAAAGAGTATGAAATGATTTTTGAACAAATTTGGATATTTTAGGTAATTTTGGGAATTTTGGATTTTCAATGGTAGTTTGGTAATTTGGGTAGATTTGGGGGCAAAAGGCTAAGTTGGGTATCTTGGTAAAGTTGGAGTGTCAATCACCCAACATGAGCCACGGATCAATAGAATTCCCTACTTTGAGTCCTTCATGTATTGGTCCTAGATAAACCCTAGCCTAGGGCTAAGGGTTCTAGTGGACCATCTACATGAGTCTCCCAAGGGTTAAGGGATCAAAGTTAAGTGTGTGTGTGAGACCAACCGAGACCACACCACAAGAGGGTTAACCCTAAGGCCAAGCAATACTACGGGGAATCTCCTTGAGCTCCTCTATATTGACCCCACTTAGTAAGTGCTAGAGGTTAGGACCTATATGTGGAACTTCAAGTTGACCAAAAAAGAGTTTAGAATTTCTGATGGCGAGGGTTCCTTTTCTAGTCCTCTTGAAATAGTCAACAAGAAAATCCTATGGTTAGACCCTACGCTTCTAAAGAGGAAAGACTAGACCTCAACCAAAAGTGAGGTCAACAAGAATTTGGAGCAAAAATTAGCAAAAAAGAGGAAATTTGGAGCTAAAATGGAGATTTTCATGATTCTGGCACCAAAGGCGCCATTTTCCAGAGAGCTAGCGCCAGAAGCGCCAAAGATGCCATTTTATAGAGAAGCGAGACCTGAATTGTCAGAATTTAAAGAACAACATGGACTTTCTTAGACTGGCGTCATAAGTGCTAGACATGAATTAAGACAGAGTAAGGCGGTTCGTGACTATTTTTGAGTGATTTCTAAAGGCTCCAAACAATTCAAACGGCCTATGGAGTGGTTCAATGCATATAGACACTTTCAAAGGCTCTTTAATGAAGAAATTTGTCTCTTGGATGAAGGGGCTTGTCTATTGGTGTTAAAAGATGTGATATTTAGGGGAAAAATTAGAGGGAATTTTGAATTCCTTTAGAATGAAGGCTAACCTTAATTAAAAAGGAGAGAAGTCTAGAGAAGACAGGGAGGCAAGAGATTGAGAGGAAGATTTTAGCGTATGAGAGAAGTCTTGGAGAAGAGAGGATTTTCTTTTAAGGTTGTAAGAGGAGAGGGAAGGTAAGAGATTTCTTCTTCATTACACTTCTATGAGAGAATTGAGTGTGATTGTAAAAAGAGAAAGTGCTTAAAGGGAACTTCTAGGGATTTTCCTGAGAAGGCGTGTGAGATAAGTTGTGTTCTTTTCCTTCTTTATTTTTTAAACTTGTTTTATATATGAAATCCATGTTTTTTCGTATCCTTCTCATGAATTCTGAGCAGTCTTCTTTATCCTTCTCCCTACAATGAGATATGGTTTTGTGAAGAGTTAGTTTTATTTTGTAAGGTTTTAAATGCCAATAAATTGTGATCATTCAAACTCTAATCTTAATTTACTTTTCAATCTGGCCAATTAAAATGTTAAAATTTGTTGAGAAATATACGATCCAAAAGGGCTATGCTTTCTACAACAAGGTAAGAGTTACATTCGATTTCATGGGTGAGAATGTAATCCATGGGGTTGCACACAAATAAATAGGGAAATATACTTTGATGGACAAAAAAATGGAGATTTTATGGTGACAAATTAAAATCCCCAATTTGGTCCAATCGCTTGGTAACTAAAGCGAGATTATTAGCCCATAGGCAAGGGAGAAGTGATAGCTCTGGAGTGGCAGCCNTAGCTCGTAACTAAACAGTTCTTCCAACTCCGGGTCTTGTTGGAATCCATATGGTATCTTACTGTCATCCATTTTGCGGAAGGTCACGGACCCCCTACGGTGTCGTACTCCTGGAATGCAGTGCTTGGCCACGTCTGCACCGTTGCCCTTGAAAACAAGTACTGAACCAATTAGAAGAGGAATCTCCACAGCTCCTCTGAATTCACCAGGGCCGATTATATCAACTTTTTTTCCAAACAAAATATTGCTCTTACTCATGAATGAGACCGTGCAGAAAGGCCTCATAAAGTCATGATGGTCGATGTGCGGAGGAATGCAGTCACCTTCTTCATAAATGTTGATGCAACTGTTAGGAATGCAAGTGACGGGTAGGATATTCCACTTGACCATTCTCTTTATCATCCACTTTATCATCGGTGGTAACGAATCTACTTGGTCATTTCTGAGTATCTCAGGTGGATTCCCCTGTCTGTCGTTTGTAAAATGGTAGCAACATCCGCACTGGATGGTGATTCTTCCCTTTCCCCGCATCCATTTCTTCGGCTCGGAGTACGTTCTNCTCGGGCCTCGGCTGGAATCCAAATCGGTGCTGGCCGATCAGGAATATGAGATTCAGCCTCAAGCGGGATGTATGATCCTGGGCTCCGCGGTGCGCATTGATCTGTCCCCAGTGGGACATACGGCTCGTTTGCCACAGAATTTGGAGTCTGAGACTCGTTGGTGCTTGACGTGTATTCTTCTAAGGTACTGAAACGCTGTAGATGTAAAACGTTGCTGTCCGGGCATTCTACAAATGCGCTCGTGACTGATGTCCTAGCTGGTATCTCGACGTTGCATGTTGGGCAACCTCTACACAAGATATCTGTGACTGGGGGTACATCTGATCCTGTCAGAAATCCTGATTCTTCATCTTTAGTGGGCAAGCTGGCATAAGTCTCTCTCAGATCTGGATCGTAGATATGTCCCTCAGAAATGGGGGTAAGAAAACCATTTACATTTCTTTGGCGCTTGCGCTTCTGTCGCAGGAAGGCTCTCTATTTCTTTCGGCTCGCATTTCTGCGTTGTGTTCTGCGGAGTGGAGTATTTGGTAGTTGTTCACTGTGGGCAGCTATTAAGCCCCTTGCTGGAGTAGCTATCATGGAGGGCAGTCGGCTGGGACCCTCCATCAGATTTTGTTTTGCTATCACGTTTTTACCCTTACGTGATGCGTCGTCCTGAGTGGTCACCCTCAACAGTGAGGGTAGTCCCTTC
>JXCR01133047.1:9621-21562 GCA_002079205.1 Phalaenopsis hybrid cultivar
AAAACCTGTATCAGTGTCTTGTTAAAAGCTTCAGTAAGACCATTTGCTATGGGATAGTAAATTGTAGAGTATCTCCAATCTATCCCATATCTTCTGACAAAATTGTTGATTTTTGTGCTTTTGAAAGTTGTCCCATTGTCAGAGATTATTCTTTGCGGTACTCCAAAACGATAGATGATTTGACTTTTGAAAAATTGAAGAACGTGCTGTGTCGTAACCTCACATAATGGTACTGCCTCTGCCCATTTGGAGAAGTAATCCGTAGCGACAAGTATGAATCTGTGTCCTTTAGAAGATGGAGGGTCTATCGGACCTATTATGTCTGTGCCCAACACTTACGAGACAACAGTTGGGTGCAGCACATTCGGAGGCTAGTGTAAGACCACCCCATGCACTTGGCATTGGTGAATCTGTGTCCCTTAGAAGATGGAGGGTCTATCGGACCTATTATGTTTGTGCCCCAACACTCGAATGGCCACGAAGGCGACAGTTGGGTGTAGCACATTCGGAGGTTGGTGTAAGACCACCCCATGCACCTGGCATTGGTGACATCTTTTGGCAGTATTCATGCAATCAGACATCATTGCTGGCCAATAATATCCGAGTCTTTTAATCTTCATTTTCATTTTTGGTCCCGATGGTGAGTGGCACACAATCCGACATGTACTTCTTTGACAATATTCTGTGCCTCAGCTCTGCTCAAACACCGTAGCCACATTTGGTCGAACGATCTTCTGTAGAAAACCCCACCAGGGCATAGGACATGGCCCTTCTTGTGATGTGGTGTGCCTCACTTGTTTTCTGGCAGCTTTCCAATATGTAAATATTCTATTAATGGTTTACGCCAATCTTCGTGGATGTCTGCAACTGTATTCACGGTTTCTTCTTTTCCAAATTTGTGAAGGGTTTCGAAGTTGCTTCGAGACAAGACCCGTCTTCCTTGCACCGTGACTTTGATGGAATCCTCCGGGGGACACGCCATTTCGTTAGCGAGTTTTGCTAAAGCGTCGGCATGCACATTATCTCCCCGAGGAATCCGGTAGAAAGTCACCTCAAGAATCTGCTCCAGGAGCTTCATCGCGTACAGATGGTATTCTGCTAATCTTGGTCTTAGAATTCTGTATTGTCCGGCGATTCGCTGGATGACAAGTTGAGAGTCACCATAAATGTCAATGTTTATTATATCCATCGAAATTGCCAATTCCAATCCGGTGATTAAGGCTTCATATTCTGCTTCATTGTTGGTACATNAGCTAAATTTGGGAATTTTAGATTTAGGCCAAAATCAAATGGATTTGAGACTTTACCAAGGACAATTGATGGTTGATATTGATGTATAGGAATTTTATAAAGATTTTTCAACATTAATTGAGGCCAATTAACTAGGCTATGGGTTCAATTTGGTGAGTCATAAAGATTTTGAAACATTAATTGAGGCCAATTGACTAGGCTATGGGTTCAATTTGGTGAGAGATCATATGGTCAAAATTGGGGTTTTGACCCAAATCAAAATTGGGTTTAAATCATGGACCAATAGAGCTTGTATTTGGTTTAGTTTGGTCATATAAAAAGTTAATTTGAGTTTATGATTGGAATTGGGGTCAATTGAGATCAAATTGATGGGCATTTGAATTAGATTTGGGGGAATTTGAGTCTTTAAAGGGCAATTTGGGGATTTTGGTTAAAGATGGTCAAATTGGCCAAATTAGGTCATGTTGTAGTTGAGAGAAATGAAATTGGGAATATTTGTGATTTATTGATTTTTTTTGGAAATTTTTTGAATTTTTGGGATTTTGAGCTTTGGAGGGGGATTTTGGTAATTTGGGGGTGTTTTAGGCGTAAAAGTCCAAGATGGGTATTTTGGTAGAGTTGAGGTACAAATCATCACCAACAAGCCATGGACAAATGAGAACCCCATTTTGGGTCTGCTACATAGTGGTCTTAGCCAAACCATAGCCTTAAGGCTAGTAGGTTTAGGGGACCATCTACATGAGTATCCCAAAAGATCAAGGAATCTAGGCTAGAAATTTGAGTTCAGGGTTCTGGTAGGTTTAGGGGGTCATCTACATGAGTATCCCAAAAAGATCAAGGGACCTAGGCTAGAAATTTGAGTTTAGGGTTTCCCTAGGGCTAGTAGGTTTAGGGGACAATCTACATGAGTATCCCAAAAGGTCAAGGGATCTAGACTAGAAGTTTGAGTTCAGGGTTGTGAGTGTATGTCATGTAGATGAGTGTAGTGATAGTGAATGCCTTAGCTCCAGACCAACGCCCAGGGTTAACCTTAGGGTCCAACAATCCTAAAGGTGACTCATCTTGAGTTTCCCCCATAGTGACCCCACCTACTAAGTATTTAGAGGTTGAGAGCAATATGTGGAACTTCAAGCTGAGTGGAGAAGAGTTTGGAATTTCTAATGTTGAGGGTTGCATTTCTATTTTTCTAAGAATAGTCAACAGGATAATCCTATGGCTAGACCTTAGGCTACTAAAGAGGAAAAACTAAACCTCAACCAAAAATGAGGTCCTATGGCTAGACCTTAGGCTACTAAAGAGGAAAAACTAAACCTCAACCAAAAATGAGGTCACTATGGCTAGACCTTAGGCTACTAAAGAGGAAAAACTGAACCTCAACCAAAAGTGAGGTCAAGTCATATGGCTAGACCTTAGGCTACTAAAGAGGAAAAACTGAACCTCAACCAAAAGTGAGGTCAACTTCTTCTTCCTGATTTTCATGAAAACTAGTGTGAACGCTCCCTAGGGCTTCTTAAATCTTTGTTTTTGGGGCAATTTGTGGGCTTGAAAACTTTAGATTTGATCTCCTCAAGGTAAGAGCTTCACTTCAATACAAAATTTTTTACTTTTACCATGGATTCATCCAACATTGCTCAAGAGCTAAAATTTTGGATTTTTGGAAGAAAGCTTAATTATAACTCGACATTAGGAAAGTTTTTGTTACTTCACCATGGTATCAGTAATTTCTATTGTCTAGGAATTTACGCCAATTTCCTTGAAGCATCTGATGATCAAGTTTATGTTCGAGGAAGAAGAGTGGAAGTTACTCCTGAGTGTATCAATGCTTTATACCAGTTGCCAAATGTTCTGAACTGTGAGTATTATTCATTTGAGCCTATTGAATTGCAGTTGGATAAGGTAATTGCGTTTCTGACTAATGAAAGAGTGGTTTGGAAAATTAAGAACAATCGTAAGGTAAATTTCTCTACCTCAATGTTAAATGCACCCTCCCAGGCATGACACTATTTTATTTCTGCACGAGTTCTTTGTTCTAGTCATCTTAGTGAGGTGACCAAAGAGAGAGCATCCTTGAATTTCTACATTCAATAGATGAAGAATATAAATATTGAAACTATAATTTATTAGAATATTTCTTCTAGAGGTGGAACTACTAGAGGATTAGGTTTTCTTACCATGATTTTTACTTTAAGTAAGAAATCATGAGTATGATATAAACGTTGGGAAGAACAAGTAAAACCACTTAAAATAATTAGTAAAACTAATGTTCAAGTATATGAATTGCATGTTGAAATGAGATCTACAGAAATAAGTTCAGATATTTCTTCTACCTCTACCTCCAGACCATCTACCTCTAGTACTGCGACTCAATCTTCAGCCACTCTAGAAGATCTTCATAGTGATTATCAGGCTTTGACACATGACTTGGCATATCTCCAAGGTAAAGTGACCGATATTGATTATAAGATTGATCATGTCCATGGATACTTGAAACTCAAACATGACTATGATATGAGTTTCAATACATCTTTAGTGAGTTTTCTGCAATGAGATCATAATGTTCAGTTTCCACCAACTCCTCCATTTTTGGAGTATCACCCACAAGACTATATAAAAGAGGAGGAGACTGATGAGGAGATAAAATTAGAAGATTGATACACCAAAAATATATGCATTTTTATACCCATATTTTATACTCATTTTTGGTGATATTATTTTAATGGAAGGTATTTTGATGTTTTCTTGTAGGTTATTGATTTTTAGGACTTAAAGCAAAAAGGAAAGTATTTTTTTATGTTTTATTGCAGGTTGTTGATTTTTAGGACTTGGAGCAAAAAGGAAGCAAAAAGGATGAAATTTGGAGTCAAAATATACATTTTGATAATTTGTTTAGCGCTGACGGCGCTAGACTAGACGCCAACGGTGTCGTTTGACAGAGAAGACAGATTTATATGAATGGCCTCCGACGCCGACAATGCAGTGTCAGTGCAAGCTCTGTTTCTAGAAGATTCGATGAATTTGGATGCTTTATGAAGAGTTTTTGGATGCACCTATTGGAGAACTAACCCTAGCCTCTATTAAGTGCCAAAATTGATGAGAAAAAGATCCTCTCTCATCCATCCATCGCCTCTTCGCACCCCTTCTTACCACTTTACACAATTTCACACCATTAGTTAGTTATTTTCTTTATAATTTTAAGTTTTTGTGGTGAGTTTAAGTGTGAATTATTCTCTAAGAAGTGTTGGAGAGGAGGAGAAGTGAGAGATTTCTTCTTCCTACATTTTCTAAGAGAGGCTATAAGGGATTTTCTTTAAGAAAGAGTTTCAGATAAGTGTTATTTGTTTATTATTATTGTATGAACTGTCTTTTATATATGAAATTTGTGTTTTGTTGTATCTCTCTCATGAAGTCTGAGTAGTTTCCTTTATTTTTCTCCATACTTGAGATATGGTGAAATGAAGAGATAATTTAGATGAGCCAATGTTAAAATTTAAAATAAATTGTGATGGTTTTTCAACTCTGCTCTAAATTTACTTTTCAATCTGGCCAATTTAATTGTTAAAACATGTTGTGAAACATATGATCCGAGAAATGGAGTATGAGTTCTACAACAGAGTAAGAATCACATTTAAGTTCGTGAAGGAGTATTTTTGTTCCTGGAATTAAGTGCACATAAATAGGGAAATATAGTTTGTTGGGTGTAGAATTGGAGATTTTTAGGGTGAAAGACTAAAAATCCTCAAGTCGATCTTGGTGTTTAAAAACTAATGTGAGAGTTAGCCTTTAGAGGAAGGGAAGTGGGAACTCTAGAGTGGGAGCCAGTTTCCTTCTAGCCTAGCCATGGATTTAGGGATTAAACTTATGATTAGCTAATGATTTTCTATAACACTGAATCAATGTAGAGAATTAAAATTGCTCCTATTTGGCACAATACAAATTTAAATCATTTATCTCATCTCATTTCACCAAAAGCTCATTGTAGTGGGAAAGATATTTTTTAATATTAAAAAACATTTCATATTAGAAAACTTCATCACATAAACATAGTTTAGTAGTTATTATTTTAAAACTCTGCATTTAAATCATTATAGTTTAAATATTGCAGAACTTCTTCTTCCTCCATTAGTTAGTTATTTTTATGCCTAGTTATTGTTCTTTGCTGGTTTGGTTGCCTTAGCCAAGCGTCCATCTTTTGTGTTGTGGTTTTGGTGTGACTGCATGCTTGATATGTATAATAGCTTGTTAGGGTACCTTTTTGTAGAGATTTGTGCCTCTAAAAGCACACACTCTAATACTATAAAAGGGGGAGCATATAATGATTTCTACTAAAGTTTTTATTTTCAGGTGCTTCTTAGCTTCCCCACCAGACATGACTTATTATACATTGCATGGCTTTCACCGCTAACATTTGTTTTCATGTAGGTCGAGTTATTTTTTCTTTTTCCTATGTAATTTTTAGATTCTAGGATAGTCTTATACCATAAATAAGATATGGGCATGGGTTCCGAGCAGCTTTGATGTTGGAATGACGTGGCGGGAACCAGAAGCAGATGCTCGTGTCCCGTATCTTAATTTTGCATTTTATATTGATGTATAGATTTAGGACAAGGCATGTATATGCAAAGTTTGACCGCATTTTTCCTTTTTGGGATATGTTGCTGCAGTGGCCCCTAACATTTTCATATTATTTTGATTTTAGCTTATTTTCTACCTTATTGCATGCTTGGATTGTTTTCCTTATTTTTTTTTCCTGGGTTGTCTATGAATCACGATGCGGTATAGGCTCTTTAGGACTTAAAATCCTAATTTTTCTACAAAATGCTTAATAAAATATCCAATACAATTAAAATTTAGGATTAAGATATTCCGGAATTTAAAATTTACACATTTAATTTATTGCATGGCTTTTGCACAAGATTTTACATGTGTTGCATGCATGGCTATCACCTAATGATACTTAATAATGCCACCACAATATTTAAGGACTGCTCTAGATAACTGCATTCATATTTACATGTCGCAATGAGAAGTCCTTAAGCTTCTCCAACCTAACTAGCCCAACATACCTTTTTCTATATAGGTGGTTGTCTAGTGTGCCTAGGGTGTTAGAAGCCTTTCCAACCCAGATGAGGTGTAAGTTCTTTTGTTGGGAGCATTTCCATCTTTATAGCTAAAAATTCTCTTCTTTTCCTTTGTTTAGGCATCCTTGCCATTTTAGTAGGTATAAGTCTCACCTTTTAGTGCTCAAACTTATAGTCTTAGGACAGAGTTTCATTCCTTTGACCTTAGGGCTAGCGAGTTTCCCGTTGATGACACAATTCATGGATTGCTGACCCACATCTCTAAATGTGTTTGGTCATCTTTTTTCACAATCGGGTAGACTTAGGGTCCTAGTAGCTGTGTATGACAGGTTTGTGGTTCCCTAACCTAGCTATATCTACCTTTTTGGATCACTCTACTTTCCTTTTTCTTAGGCCCTTTGAGCTATGTCACTCCTTAACTTCGTTGATATCTTCTGATGGCCCGATGTTGATGACTACCACCCATTTAGGAAGCAACAATTTGTCATCTATCCTTATGGTCAGCGTGCTTTGACATGTTGGGATATCCCTAGCAGGATGATTTTGGTTATTCTATGGTCACTGTATGTCGATGAGCTACTGCCCATTTGGGATGTGAAAGACTCACTCTCTTTCCAATAGCTTAGTTTGAGCTTTAAAGCAACAAGATTTTCCCACACAGAATCACCTTCCTTTGATGACCTATTACCTTAGGTTCATGATAATATAAGTGAAACTCATTTTATCAAGAGTATTCTTAGGTGCCCCCCCCCAAAATGTAATTAACTAGTAGGAACATGTTCTTTTGGGAGTGCTCTTGACCCTAGAACAGGACATACACCTAACTCTTTAGTTATGAGCAGTCTACAGAGATACTCGTTCGTGTATATTGATTTAAGCTACTTCCTTCCGGTCTTATTTGAGGGACATATTGGTTCGTGTATATTGATTTAAGCTACTTCCTCCCGGTCTTATTTGGGAGGACATACTTGACATATCCTTGCAAGGTTTATTGCACGTATACTCTCCACATTTTTCCTTTCTCTTATTTTTTATTTTATCGTAAATCCCTTCTTATTCTATTCCTCTCCTCTTTGAATCACTGATCTGATTTGGGAGGGAGATTTATTCGAATTAGGGAAGCATACAATGATCGACAAGCTGGCGACTTGTTTTAAAATAAAAAAGAGAAAAAAGGAAGAGAAAACATTGACATTTGAAGTCAAAGCATCTGGGTGTTTTATTATTTTCAAATTTACTGAATGGTAACAACAAATATTTTACAATAATATTTATAGTTGTAGATTCTAAGTCAAAGAAATCCTAAAAAAGGTTCTTAGAAAATTTAGTTGATTAATTGGCTCAAACTTACAATACTTAGCATTTATATCAGACTTGGAGAAGAGCCTCAAAGATGCAATCACTCAAGTTTTTCTAGCTGCGAAACATTGAGTGTGTCTATGCAACCTACAGAAAAAAATGGAAAAAAATTTCCATTGTAATGAAAGCCAAAAGATTAAGAGTTTAGTGTGGTTGGTTGTTGATGCATTTACTAAAAGCTAGTACGAGTCTAGCATAAATGAGATATGTATTATGTGCCCATAGGTTCACACTTATTTATTAGTTTTATCTTATGAGTGATCGATAAGTGATTTCTTATCTGACATAAAAAATCATTATACAAATAATTTGGCAGAATCATTCATTGTATGGATAAAAGAAAATAGGATTAAGTCTGTGGTTAAGTTGATTTATATGTTAAGAGCTAAGCTTATGGAACTAAGGGTGGAGAAGAAATTAAAGTTATCAACATGGAGGGGTAGACTAATACCAGATGATTACATAAGATATATTAACACTAGAAAGGATCAACTTTTTGTGCGCCAATTATCAATGCATACAAATGCGCTTGAAGGGCACTATGAAAGGCAAGAAGTGAATATTAAAAGTAGAGAATGTACCTGTAAAGTTTGTCAAGTCACCGGGTTATCATGTATTAATGCTGCAACATATATTGGCACAAAGTGCACCAATTGTGGCATACTTATGTTTATAATTGCTACTATGTTGATAGGTTTGTAGTGATGTTTATAATTTTTTAGAGAAGATTTCATTTATTTCTTTTAATATGGTAAATAGAAAGCTAATTGTGGAATTATGGCTATGTTTTTTATGAATGGCTAGATGACCATGGTCATTTTTCTCTGTACTTCATCACTTCATGTCTTATAAGTTTCATCACTTCATTTCTTAATATTTTTCAAACTTTCACGCTGAATTGAAAGAATATGTTTGAATTTGGATTAGACACAACTAAGTTAATACTGGTATAGTCATATAAAAGATTTAGGAAAAAGCAAACAACTTCAACCCTTTTCCAGTCATCAGGTGATGGTGCTTAATTGTAATTCTCATCACAACTCTCCTGCACAGTCAATGCTTGTTTGAACTCATGGACAATAGCTTGAAAATGGTATGTCACATTCCACTACATTGTAATATCAATGCTAAGGCTCTTTATGCTTGGGATAGTGTCTTTCCATCTAATAAACTGCCATGATTTATGTTCAATGGCTTCACAAGTGAGCATCTAAAAGTCTGTCAAGCTATTCTCTATCTTACAACTTAATTTTTGGATAAGTTGAGATCAATATGCCCCTTAAGATGCTTGTCCCAACATTCATTGAATCAGTTTTGTATGCAAAAGTTTGTAGCAGTTAAAGATTTGAATATTAAGTCCATAAATATAAAAATTTATGAGTTAGATACGTAATTACATTAAAATTGAATGACATGTTTTTTTTTTATCCTACAAAATTGAAGAAACTGGAATTGAGGGATTTACAAGCATACCACCCAATTAAGGCATGTACAAACATACTACCCATTTAGGTACATCAAAGCAAAATGTCACACATTAGTTAATGGAATAAGATCATCACTGTCAGCAGTGGAACCATAAAAAACAACTTTTAGCATATATTGCATTACAAGAGTTCAATTTTTATGTCATACAAACTCACAAAAAGATACAACCCTAAAAAAAATATAACACACATCTCAGATGCACTTCATATTACATTATTCATACTTCTTCATACACCAAACTCATCTAAAAAAAATAACACAAGTAATAACAAAAGCATACCAATGAATTTCAAGAACTTTAAATCCTCATAATTCTTTTTCTTCATCTTGTCCATCGATTCTATTGATCCTCTTTCAAAATATCCTCGATCAAACAATTCACTATTCATTTCATCAACCCATGTAAAATAATATATAATCATGCACCAAAATGGACATCTGTAAAATCTTCTTCCATGACTATCACTTTTATTGCTAGTGAACACCAAACATTATAAATTACAGTCACAAAAATTTTTATGCAATCTGATGCCTCTCAAGCTTGAGGATTGACTTGAATTCATTTTCTGCATCAAAAAAAAGTTTTGCACAAATTGTTTAAACAAATAGAACATAAACATATTTAAACTTCATACAATTTAAAATTATTGCATAGAATCCATAAATAATTTGATGTTTTTAAAAGCAAAGCCATAGAGGCATGATGAAATGAAGATTTGGATAAATCCTTCTCCATCAAAAAACTGCATGATGAAACTTTTTGAAATCTTGAACTCATTAGTCTTATCTATGGTGAGTATCAATAGCTTTCTTTTCAACTCAATATGTTTGGTATTTCCTTGCACAATAATTGAACATTTGAACTTTCTTCTCTCCAAACTTGAATGTTAAATTTATTATAAGAAGCTTCATGATTATTTTAAATTACAGGAAAGATCAAATAATTTTTTCCCTCCATTTTGCATGATAGACATTAGAATTTGGTGTCATTATAATGCACAAAAGACTTTTCACTTTCTAAATGGTAACACTAAAAATAATTTTAGAATCTATTTTTAAATTTTAGAAGTTATGCCTTCCCTTTTTCAGCTTCCAAATCCAACTCACTAAATTTGAAAGAATGGTGGTCTTAAGAGTGTATTCAAACTTGACAACCAATCACAACCAATCTTAAACATATCATAGATGCGAACATTCAGTAGGATATGGTGCATAAAATCTTTAAGGGAAATCTTTAGTTGCATGAAATTCATGAAGAAAAAAAATCAAAATGAGCAAGAAAGTGCAAAAAAGTATAAAATATAACTACTTTAAGGGAATATAAAGTAAAAAAGAAATCCATTTTTTTCCTTTCAAATGGAAGGAGGGACACATTTTTGTTACAAAATTGATGCTATTAAATGATACAAAAAATAAAATGGAAGTAGAACCATTTTTAATTTGAAATCCTTGGTGAGAATTTAAAAAAAAAAACTACAGACAAAACTTTTATTTCCAATTCGTAAGAAGAATCCAGTTTTCCATCTATTTTTCCACTACAAAAATCTACAAATAGAACTGATCTCTACAAAAATATACATACAAAACTTATCTCTTTTTCCTCTATAAAAACCAACTTAAATATGACATTTATACATACTTATATATACATATTAATTACCTTATCTCAAAGCTCAACTTCCCCTTTCTATTACTTATCATTGGTTGCTCAACTTTTCAAAAAATCGAGGGCAAAGGCAAAGGGGTGCTATGCTGAGAAGGAAGAAAAAGAAAGGTGAAGGCAAAGGAGAATGCAAAAAATCCTAGAAAAAGATAGCATGAAGAAGAACCAAAATTTATAGATGGAGGCTTTTTAGATAGAAAACAACGTGGAGCCCCGTGATAGAAAAAACAACGTGCGATACATTTTGATAGAAGAAACAATGTGCGACACATTTTAACATGCTCTATAGGTAAATAGTATAAATGGAGTGCCCTATAGGTAAATATCAAAGTTTCGGGTTTTATGCACTAGGGTTGTAATCGAGCAGAGTTTATCATGTTCCAAACATGACTTACTATAATTATGTTGTTCTTGTCCAGCTTGGGTTTATGTTGAAATTTCATATATTGTTCAAGCTTTACTTGTTTAAAATTTTCAATGTTTGAACTTGATTTATTTATGAAAAGTGAACGAGTATTTAAGTGAGCTAATAGATCAGTAAAATTCAAATGAGTATCTAGATTTTCATATAAAAAATTCAATATATAATTTTACAAATCAGATCACACTTACTAATTTATTGATTATAAACTCTGTAAAAATGAAATGTAAATCATGAATCATATTTTAGCATGAACATTCTTCAAGTTTGCACTCCACTCTCACATTCAAATGTAGATGTTGGTTTTCTTAGCCTTTCTGGACAATTTTGTAGATTCTTTTATATTGTGTTATTGCACCATCCTTCTTCTTAATCATATATAACTTACATTTATTACACTACACTTTCTTATCACCACTTTTTAATCGGGGTATAACTTATGAGAAGAGTAAAAATGGGAGAAATATGAGAGACTAGAGTTTCAGAGATCCTTGCACGCCCTAACAACTCAGGGTTTTATATGTTTTAGGTGAAACCTGAAGAAGAGAAACTGTGAGCTATCAGATGGAAAGTGCGGTTTGTGAGGGTTAAAAATTAATTTTAAGGGACATTTCATACATACCACTTAAATCTTATGTATTTTCACATCTAACACCTAAAGTTTAATAATATATATATATA
>JXCR01133050.1:5096-16685 GCA_002079205.1 Phalaenopsis hybrid cultivar
CATCCTAAATTGAGCCAAACATTAGGATAGTTTGGGAGATTACCAAGAACCTATTCTGGATCTTTAATTTCCTCTACTTTTCTTCCTTTGATTCTTAAAACAAAATCTTTCACCTTTGAACCAATCCCTATTGAAAATTTAACAATCATGTTCATTGAAAACCCTTTCCTTTTGAACTCATGAAAATAAAAGATTCCTGATCTTTATCGAGAGTTTTCTTAGGTGATCTGTCGTTTAAGATATAACTAACTATAGGGGCTTGCCCTTATAGTGAGCTTAAAAGAGCCCAGACTTAAAATAAACCCTATTTGACTTCCATATCAAATAGGGCAATCTGTCGGTCATCATGCAAACTTACAGATCAAACGGAAGTCATTTATTTCTATAGTTTATTTAATTGAACTTATTATCAAGTAGTGTATTACCTTTTATGGTGGTACATTACTCGTGTTTAGCTCGATTATCCAAATTGTAGGAATCAATGGGATCAATTTGACCCCATTTTCTTTAAATTTAAATACTTAATTTCTAAACACTATATTACGCTAAATTAAACCGCACCTCAGTCGCATGGCGACCAAGAGTGCCCCATTAGATGATTATGGAAGCAATCATTTCTTTTTGGTGCAGCCATTTTAGGATAAGAACATGAAAAGATGTCATACATGATTATTCTTACTCTTAATTTTGGAAGGCAACATAAGTTTGCAACCATTTTAGGAGAAGAATATGAAAAGATGTCATAAATGATTATTCTTACTCTTAATTTTGGAAGGCAGCACAAGTTTGCAACCATTTTAAGGTAAGAATATAAAATTATGCCTAGTAATGAGGATGTTGTAGCCAGAGGAATGTTTCATTGTTGTTTAGCTTTGAAAAGTTACTGCTGTTTGTTTATTTAGTTACTGTAACTTTGAAATGTTTCATCAAAGTTACTGTTGTTTATTTGGAATGTTTATTAAGTTATTGTAACTTTGAAATGTTTATCAAGTTACTACTGTAACTTTAGAGAAGGCAGTTGTGACCAGTTTATTGTTGTAAAATTATGAAAAGATTTTGATGCCCCATTACTGCTGTAACTTTGGAGAAGGCAGTTGTGACCAGTTTAGTGCTGTAAAGTTATGAAAAGATTTCGGTGCCCCATTACTGTTGTAACTTTGGAGAAGGCAGTTGTGACCAGTTTTTATCTGATGGACATGAAAAGATTTGTAAGTGCATTTGATCCTTAGTCTATAATTAAAGGACTGATTATTTATTTTTGGCTAATCAGTTTTTATTCAATATTCATCTCTTCTAATGCATTGGTCTTTTGGACTCATTATTCTATAATTACAGGACTCATTATTTTAACCAAATGCTTTGGGTATCCTAGGTATGATTGTATGACTGTTTCCATTTACATAAGAAGTATATTTTTGTAGGTATCCACACTATTGCCGACCAAACATATGGCCTACTAATGCTTTGCCTGATCTTGAATCAGGTTTGTGAGAATCACTTGAGTATATATATTCTTATAATTGCAGATAATAAAGGCATAATCTATGAATTGTGAATTATGTTAACCATTTTTTCACTTAATTGCATCTACAAGAACTTCAATTATGGACTTTATACCTAGTATCATGAAAAATACCGCGTTAAAGATTATTAACAGTCAATGTTAGTATTGACTTTTCTTTTTATGTTGTGGAATATATTTAGTGCAATTTATTTGTTTCTATGAATTGTGAACATGTTGTACGAAACAATTGAAGAACAACTTATAATCATCTTACTTGAAAATCTTAATTGTGAACATGTTGTAATCAGCTTGAAGAACAACTTACCAGAAACAAGAAGCAGCAAAAGTTTTGTACCACCATGAGCTCTTAAAAAAAATTGGCAAACACGCACTCAAGATGGATCCAAATTTGAAAAGACTGTCGACTAGAGGAAAATGTGAAGAAACAGTGATCATGTTTTTGTAAATTTGTAAAATTAGTAAATAAGATTTTATTTGGTAAAATTTTGTGAAAAAGGAATTAATATTCTTTGTGCAAAGTTTTGTAAATTTTTATTGAAGTTTTTGTAAAAGTTTGTATTTCGTAAATTTTCAAACTTTTGTTTAATTTGTAATAAAGTTTGTATTTTGTAAAATTGGGTAAAAAAGTATTAATATTCTTTTTGTAAAATTTGCTTTGCAATTTTTTTCTAGAAATTTATTTTTCAAATATGTTTTGAATTAAGTTGTTAGTACAAACATTTTTTTTAAAAGAATTATTATGTTTTTTTTTTAAATAAATTATTATAATAATTTTATATTATAACGAGCCAATTTCGAGCCGAACACAAACACGAATATCATTTTAGAGCCGAACACAAACACACTGTTCACGAGCCATTTCAAACACGAGCCGATTTCGAACATGAGCCAATTTCGAACGAGTCGAACACGAGCCGCTCAGGCTCGGGTCGTTTACACCCCTATCAAAAACTGCTAAGCTTAGAAATGATATTGCATCTTTTTGTCAGTTTGAAGGGGAATCAATTTATGAAACTTAGCGAAGATTTAAGGATCTCCTTAAGAAGTGGTCATATCATGCTTTGTAAGATTGGTTAATAATTCAAACTTTTTATAATTGATTGGTTGGATCTCTAAACCTTATCACCCTCCAGATTTTAATAATTTGCAGATTAAGAAGAAGATGTTGTCGATGGAAGAATTAATATTGCAAATAGGAAGTCAATTACAATGTCAAGGAGCTGCAATTAGAAACCTGGAAAATTAATTGAGATGTATTGCTACTGCACTTAACATTGCCTAGTAATGTTGAAGTAAATTCTAAAGATCAGAACAAAGAGCAAATTAAGGCTATTCAACTAAGAACTGGAAAAGAATTGGAAACCAGAGTTCAAAAAGAAGTGGAAGTTGAAGTTGAAAAAGAAGAGGTGGAAAATGAAAAACCTGGTGAAGATTTTTATTGTAAGTCAGAGTGTCCTATTTAACTAATGAAAATCACTGTAGAAAGACCATCATCTCCATTTCCTCAAAGATTGAAGCAAAAAAATAGAAATAACAAATTTTCAAAAATTTTAGAAATATTGAGGAAATTAACGATAAAAATTCAATTTGTTGAAGCCTTGGAACAAATTTCAAAGTATGTGAGGTTCATGAAAGATATACTCGATAAGAAGAGGAAGTTTGTAGATAACGAGACTGTTGCACTCAGTGAGGAGTGCAACGCTATAATTCAGAAGAAGCTTTTTAAAAAACTTAAAGATCTTAGAAGTTTTATTATTTCTTGTGCTATTAGTGAAAGATTTTTTGGAAAAGTTTTATGTGATTTAGGAGCCATAAACTATATCTTATGCCTTTATCAATTTTCAGAAGGTTAGGTTTAGGAGATATTTCACCTACAACTGTAACTCTTCATTTAGCCGATCGTTCAATTACATATCCTAAATAAGTTATAGAAGATGTTTTGGTAAAAGTTGAAAAATTTATCTTTCCTGTGGATTTTATTGTATTAGATATGGAGGAAGATAAAGAAATGTATATTATTTTAGGAAGACCATTCATTGTCATTGAAAGAGCTTTGATAGATGTGTCGAAAGAAGAACTAACTATGAGAGTTAGTGATCAAGAGGTTACATTGAATATTACAAAATCAATGAGATACTCTGCAAAAGAGCAAGATATTGAATGCTTCAGAATTGATATCAATGAATATTTAAGCCATAAATATTTCATGAAAACATTCAAAAAGAAAATTGAAAAAGAATATATGGAATATAAAGATGAGGATGAAATTCAAGATGAGTCTACAGAAGTGAGTAATGAAGGTTTGGATTATGTTCAGGAAAAATTTGAAATTTTAGATCCTACAAATAGTAACAAGAATTTGATTTCATCTATTGAGAAACCTCCTGAACTAGAAAAGAAAACACTTCCTACACATTTAAAGTATGATTTCTTAGGATATTTATCCACATTACTTGTTAAAGTATCCTCAGAATAAACTGATACACAAGAACAACAGTTGTTGGAAACTTTGAGAAGATATAAAAAAACCTTTTGATGGACATTAGCTGATATTAAAGGAATCAGTCGTTCAATTTGTATGCATAAAATTTTATTGGAAGATCATCATGAACCAAGAGCTAATTCTCAAAGAAGATTGAATCCTATGATGAAATAAGTAGTCAAAAAAGAGATTTTCAAATAGTCAGATGCTGAAATAATATATCATATTTCAGATAGTGCTTAGGTAAGTCCAATTCACTGTGTTCCAAAGAAAGGAGGTGTGACTGTAGTGACAAATGAGAATAATGAATTAATACCAACAAAAAAAGTCATTGGATGGTGGATCTGCATAAATTATATAAAATTAAATTCTGCAACCATGAAGGATCATTTTTCTTTACCATTTTTGGACCAGATGTTAGATAGCATGGCTGGGCACATATATTTTTGTTTTCTAGATGGATATACCAATTATTATCAAATACTTATTGCTCTAGAGGATCAAGAGAAAACAACATTTACTATTCCTTATGAAACTTTTGCTTTTCGGCGAATACCCTTTGGATTAAGCAATGCACTTGCAACATTTCAAAGATGTATGATGTCAATTTTCAGTGATTTAATTGACAAAGGGAATGAAGTCTTTATGGACAATTTTTCTGTATTCAAATTTTTATTTGAAATATGTCTAAATCATTTAGAGAAAGTTTTAGAATGATGTGAAAAGGCTAATCTCATATTAAACTGAGAAAAATGTTAATTTATGGTTTGCAGGAGGGATTGTACTTGGGCAAAAAAATTCAAAAAATGACATGGAAGTAGATCCTGTAAAAATACAGATTATATCTAACTTACCTTCATCTACTATTGTTAGAGGAGTTAGGAGTTTTTTAGGACATGCTGGATCTTACAGTTGATATATTAAAGATTTTAAAAAAATTACTAATCTTTTATGCCAACTTTTGGAAAAAGATACAAAATTTGAATTTAACCAAGATTTTCTTAAAGCCTTTGAAACTTTAAAGAAAAATTGATCACTGCTTCCATAATCATTTCACCTAATTAGGAGAAATATTTAGAATTAATGTGTGAAGCAAGTGATTATGCAATTAGACCTATTTTAGGACAGAGATATGACAAGATTTTTAAAGTAATATGTTATGCTAGTAAGTAATGTAGATGGATTTAGTGTATTAATTTTGTGAATATTTTTTAATTTTACAAAATACACACGACAGATACAATAACAAATATGTAAATTAATCCCAATAAAAATAACTTCAGTGAAAATATTTTTATCTTTTAAAAATCTTTAAACTATCAAATCTCTTATAAAAAAACAGCAAGTATACGTATTGCTCAAGTAATAAAGGACTCTAATGGAGTCCTAGATATCATTCCCACAGGGAAGTTGGAAATGCCTATAAGTAAATTCTTAGGATTATAATGTAAAGTACAATTTTTAAAACTACAAAAAGTAACGTACAAAATTTGAATATTAAATGTTTGAGTGAATGATAATTAAAATGCACTTGAAAGACAAAATTAACTAAACTAAATTCTAAACTTTCAAAAGCAAATTTACAAAAATTAAGAAAGTTTTTGTGACGGAAAATTCAAATTTATGAAAGCATCCTTCACCTTTACAATGAGTATATGGATTGTGAAGAAATTAAAATTATTTTAAAAAATATATAAAAATTGTTTTGTAGCAAATAGGAGCAATCATATTCTTTACTATCTTCTGAGTGCATAAAGAACATTGACTAATCCAGAGTTTGGTCCCTAATTTTGTGGTTAGGCTGGGAGGATGTCGGCTGCCACTGTAGAGCTCTCACTACTCCCACACCTGAGGGCTAACAATCTCACATCAGTTTCTAATCAACTGGACCAAATTGGGAATTTTAATTTATCACCTTAAAATTTTCAATTCAACATCCAAGAAAGTATATTTTTCTATTTATTTGCGCTCAACTCCATGGAAGAAATACTCTCCCATGAATTCAAATCTGATTCTTCCCATGTTGTAAAAATCATAGCCCTTTCGGAACATATATTTCTCAACACATTTTAACATTTTAGATGATCAGACTGAAAAACAAATGAAGATCGAAGTTCAAATCATCACAAATTATTCACATTTAAAACCATATAAAATAAAATCAATTCTTCACAAAACCATATCTCAAAGTAGGGAGAAAGATAAAAAAGACTGCTCAAAAATCACGAGAAGGATACGATAAAATATGGATTTCATATATAAAAAAAAGTTTACAAAACAAAAGCAATAAAAGATACAACTTCCCAAGCCTTTCTCTCTTTACAAGCACTCTCAATTCTCTCTTAGAAGTATAACGAAGGAGAAATCTCCCACCTTCCCTCCCCTCTTACAATCCTTGAAGAAAATCTCCAAGCCCTTGACTTTCTCTCTATTTCTTCTTGTTGGCCCACCGTTACACGCCACTCAACTCCTCTTCAAGCCCTAGACTTCCTTCTCTTTATAAAAGGCTGCCTCCCTCCATAAATAATTCAAAATTCTCTCCAAAATTTTATCCAAAAGCCAACTCTTTTGAATTCAAAAGACATGTCCATTGATCCAAGAGACATAACTCATCATAAAAGAACATTCCAAAGTATTTAGATGCATTAAATCACTTCAAGGGGTGTTTAGAACAAGTGTCCCTTTGAAAATTCACACAAAATTCATCTTGAACTGCCTTAATCCGCAAAAGTCCTCTCTATCGAATCTTCCACCAGCTCTTTGTCAAATGACTCATGTGACGCTAATCTGGCACATCTGACGCCAATCAGGTCATCTTGCGCTAGTTTGTTAACGACCGCATTATTCTGGGTTTTGGTGCATCTTACGTCAGTTCTCTGTATATTGGCGCATCTTGCGCCAGAATCTCAAAATTCACTGTTTTGGCTCCAAATTTTGTTGTTTCTGCTACTTTTGCTCCAAATTTTATCATTTATGTTATTTTTGCTCCAAATACCTAAAATTAATATACTTGCAACAAAAACATGAAAATACCCTTCTTTAAAGTACAATATCACTAAAAATAAACATAAAATATATACTTAAAAGTACATATTATTTTGGTGTATCGAAATCCCCCAAACTTAAATGTTACTTGTCCTCAAGTGACACTTTTACTACATAAAAGAATATGACTTAGCATAGAGATTAACTTATAACTTCTATACTTCAGTTTAATAAATAAAATGGTAAAATTTAAGAAAAACCTTTAATAACTTAGATTCAAACTCTAAGTCTAAGAGTATTTAGTAATCAAATTTAAGATTTATGAATCTTTATTCATTTCAAGAAGAATTGCAATTTGTCATATCAAGGAAACTTAGAACATTCAAATGAAAAAGAACTTCATGAAAACCTTACTAATAATGCTACTAATACTCTAATACAAGTTTAGAAGATGTAATAAAACCTTTTCCTTATGTTGATTCAAGTGAAGCCAATTTTTTATTTGACATCTCCTCAAGCTTCTCCTTACTCATTTTTCTTTTCCTTTCTTTTCTTTTTTCTTTCTTTTTTATTACTTTTAGGATCTTTTCAATCCTTTCTTTTTTTTTTCTATTTCAAGTGAGGATTACTATATCTGGATAGCTTTTAATAGTTTTGAACTTCACTGTCCTCTTCTTAAAGTCAAAACCCTTACCTTTTTCACTTTATAAATTCATATTAGTTTATTATTTTCATGAAGTCTTATTCTTTTCTTCTTACATGCAACTCTAAAATTCTTAACACTTCAAAATTACAATTTCCTTTACTTTAATTAGAAAAACATAGTCTTATCATATCATACTAAATATCTTTAAATTTAGAATTGACCTTTATTATTAAAAACTTTTTACCTAAATTTACCATAATATTCATAAACATAAGTATAGTCATTTAAAGTTAAACTTAATATCCAGGTCAAGCTAATTTAATTTTAAAAATATTGTTAATTGAGGACAAATAAAATTTAGTTTACTTCTTTTTAAAAGAAATTTTCTTCTCCCCAAACTTTAGTTTTTAAATAATTTAAAAATGTTTTAGTATAAAATTAAGTTGGTGAAAGAAAACAGTAAATGCATGAAAAAGAAAAACTAACCTGTAGAGGATTTCTGACTATGAAACTGAGCTCTGATATACTGCAAGTACTAACTTTAAAAATACATACAGACTTTAATTCTAAAGAATTTTCTTGGAATTAAAAACAAAAACAAAAAACTGAAAATACTAAAAATGTAAAATAAGTAAAATCTACAGTTAGTATTACAATATTAAGTTCACAACAAATAATGAAAGTTTTTATGACATCTATTTCAAATGTTAACCAAATAATATCCAATCAACATAACAGACAGAAAAATAAACTAATCTCCTAAAAATATTAATCTTCATCGTCTTCCTCATCATCATCATCATCTTCTTCCTCATCATCTTCATCATGAATAAGAGCATAAGGAGTGATGCTGAGGCAACTTGAAAATTTCACATTGGATTCACCCCTAAGATATCTAATCATAACTTCCTCAAAAGCTATATCATGTTGAACTCTACTCTGTTTATACTCATCATTATAAGAATTTCTTGCTCCAATTTCTCCAATCTTATTTTGCATATTAATTATATCCATGTGTTGAATCATGAGCTGCTCCATAATATTTTCAAGTGATGCAAAGCGGGAAGTATATGCCCCTGCAGCTGATGTAGAGGGTTTATCACTTCCTCCACTCCTGGTCTCAACAAATGATTTAACTCTTTGAACCATATTCTTCCAAATTAGATTTTGTGGCTGTAATCTTTCCTCATTTCTATGAGACTCTACTCCTCATTGCTCACATAGAGTAAAAATCAGGGTAGGGTAACCCAAACCACTAGCTATATAGCTCTTAGCTATGCTCCGAGCATGATGAACTATGAGAGCACTAACATCTATTACTTTCATGTTCTGAATGAAATAATTTAGTACAACTCTATCCTTTGTTACATCGGCCAGACGATTCATGGGCCGCAATTTAGCAAAGATGAAGTGGTGTCATACATTTGATTGAATGGTCAACATAAAAGCATAGAAGTTATCTTTCTTATTATTTTTAATTCTCCATTCTCCTCGTCCATCAGTTAGAAAGGCAATCAATTCATCCAGTAATGAATCAGACATCACAAATGCAGTGTATTCATCATGAAATACATTTCTCAACCCATAAAAAACATTGATCCTTTCTCCAGAAAATTCAACTTGCTTACCTCTTACAAGGATGTGATCGTCAACAGTGATTCTCAAGTTGGCATAAAACTCCTGAATCATTGATACAATCGCTACTGCAGTGAATTAGCAAAACCTTTCCCAATTTTTGGCGATGATCAACCTCTCGATCTTGCCACCCGGGTTAGCAAATGCCCGTTCCTGGATCAATTTTTTTGATTCTATTTGAGTGTTATAATTGTGTTAGGCCTTGAAATTGACAAATCTTTGTGTATCAAAATCATGTGATGACTTTCCTCTCTTTACTCGTGGAGCCATTGGAAGTTCTATAAAAATCTAAATAAATTCCAAATAAACTAAAAAATAAAAAATCTAACTCCCCAAGTAAGATTATTTCGTAAGAAACTTTTTACAATGAGTTTTCTTCAAGTTTTTTCATAAAAAATCCCAAATTTTAGATTTTCCATAATGTAGGAAAAATTCATGGTGAAAATAAAAAATTTCTAAGTTAAAGTGAAGCTCTTACTAAGAGAAAATAAAATCTAAGATTTTTGGCCTTCAAAATCTTCTCTATCGCGCTCAATGTGAAGCACTAGGTCAAGGTTTAGAGGTCGGAGACGACCCAAGCAACAAAAATGGAGTTTTACTATGTGATTTTGAGGTTTTTAAGAAAATCTGTCATTTTCGGGAATTTGACGCGTCTTGGACCAAATCTGGTGCATAAAGCACCAATGCCTTGATTTTTCCAGACTTTGTTTTTTGTGGAAATTTGCAGCACATTGCTTTACGTCTACCACTAGTTAACTCAAATGAACTTTTATAATCATAATTAAACATCACTCTAACACCAACTCTTCACAAACAACACAAAACTCATTTTTATATATAAAATCTGCGCTATTACAAACTAACATATTTTAAGCCAACAAACATCTAATTCAGTATCCAAAGCAAACCAAAATATCCTAACACTGAAATCTAAACATCAAAGTATCACACTCAAACATAGATAGAGTTCAACAATAAAATTAAATGCAATCTAAAATAACAAAATAACTAAAACAAGCAGTACAAGTCAAAATGTTTTGTGCATCTTCTTCACTCCATCCTTCTGAATATCTCCCAAAGATTGGTAATGCACATACAAGTTGTAGTAGGGTCGATAAGGAAACCCATCAGTTGAATCCTCCCCAATCCAAGCATATTTCTTGAACATACGCACCAAATTATCTTCAATACGCCCAATATATTCAAAATGTTCCTTCAGTCTCTAATCTAGATGATCCAACATTTCAGAAATATTCTCAATTGCATGCATAAGATTCTGCGCCACTTTTTCTATCTTCTTGATTCTTTTCAACAGTGCCTTTGAACTGAAATAAGGCTGAATAGGTGATGAATCCTGGGATGCTTGATCCATCAATACATTCATATCGTTCTCATCTCCCATTACAATAGAATTACAATAGTCTTCTAGATCCATCGACTTCCAAGTAAGAAACACTTTTTGCCAACTCTCATATGGTACTTGCGATTGACAGCACAGTAGGAAAATAGTAGATGGATGTCCCAGTCTAGTAGCAGGTCCATTGAAAATCAAACCCAAAATCGATTTCACAATTATTGCTCCAATGTCAACAAATTTTCCAATTTGAATACAGTAGTTCAAAATAACACTTTCCTTAGTTACCTTACTGATTTTCATAGTAGGAAGTAATTTTGATGCAATAAAGAAGTGGCATGACTTAGAAGCACAATTTAATAATGCTGAAGAAAAACTTACATTCCCAACATCTCCCGCCTCCCAATTCGCATCTTCACCCGTAAGGTATCGATAGAGCTCATTCATATTATCTCTCGTAGGGGTAAAATTTGCGTAGTGGCAACTAGACACATTTTCAATCATAAACATCTCATTTATTCTTGAAGCAATGAATTGCACAAACTTGCTCGCACATAAACAATTCCTTTGTNCAATTCCTTTGTGATTCCATGTAGATTTGCATAAAAATTTTTCATCACAGGGACAACTACGACAATAGTAGTGTAACAAAACACTTCTCAGCATCTTTACACAATAATCTCTTCCACTCAAGTATTCGATGTGTTGAATCCTCGATTCACAAACCCTATTTCTCTGATTAGCCTCTTCTTCACTAGAACTTGATCATGTAATTTCTGCGCATTGAAACTGACAAACTTTCTCTAGTTAAAAATTCCAAATATAACAGAATTTTTAGAGTAGGACGCCATTGGAATTGAAATCTAGTGACTCTTCCCTCGTTTCCACCCCATAAAATGGACTTTGGAATCAGTTTTTGGGAGTTATAAGGAGAAGAACTACCTAAAACTAACTTTTAAAAC
>JXCR01133051.1:9746-51984 GCA_002079205.1 Phalaenopsis hybrid cultivar
TATATATATATATATATATCTCTAAGTTTTCTAATTTACCAAATCTACTTAATTTACTGTTACCTTTCCCGGCAACGGCGCCAAAAACTTAATCCCGAAATTGATATAGATGTGTAAAAATTATATAGTTGACTCCACTACGCAACGACGCCAAAAGCTTGATATAATATTTTATGATTTAGAAATTTAAACAATTAATGTTGGGATTCTACGCAAGTATATGTATCGTTATCAAGTAAAAAAGGACTTTATATTTAAGCCTCAAATATCGATCCCACGAGAAATGTTTAAATTTAAATTGATAAATTTACTAGGAAATTCACTGAAAGTCAATACGAAATTACTGTCATTAATTTTGAATGTTGAGATATTATCAGAATTAAATTATTTCACTAATAACAAAATTGAAAGACAAAGTTTAAGCAATAAATACTAATCTATTAAACTATTAAACTATGCTTATGTTTATGTGATTAGATTTCTTATGTGAAAAAACATCTTTCTCACTACAATGAGGTTTTGGTAAAATTAGATGAGATAAATGGTTGAATTATGTATTGTGCCAAATATGAGAAATTTTAATTCTTTACCCTGATACAGTGCTATAGAAAATCATTGGCTAATCTCAGGTTTAGTCCCTAAATCTGTGGCTAGGCAGCAGGATACTGGCTCCCAGTCCATAGCTCCCACTTCCTATCACATGATGGCTAACTCTCACTTTAGTTTTTAAACACTAAAACCAAATTGGGAATTTTAGTTTGTCACCCTAAAGGTTCTCCAATTCTACACCCAACAAAGTATATTTTCCTAATTATTTTCACTTAATTCCATGAACAAAGTTCTCCTTCATTCAATCAAATGTGATCCTCACTCAGTTGTAGAACTCATTCTCCATTTCCCGGATCATATGTTTCATAACATATTTAATAATTCAATTGGCCATATCGAAAAGTAAATTAAGTTCGGCATTCAAAAATCATCACAATTTATCTTATATTTTAATATTAGCTCATCCATATTATCTCTTCATTTCATCATATCTCAGAGAAGGGAGAAAGACAAAGTAAACTACTCATACTTCATTAGAAAGATATGTTGACCTCAATTTTGGTTGAGGTTTAGTTTTTTCCTCTTTAGTAGCCTAGGGTCTAGCCATAGGACTTTTCCTGTTGACTATTCCTAGAAAACTAGACATGGAACCCTCACCATTATAAATTCCAAACTCTTTTCCACTCAACTTAAAGTTCCACATATTACTCTCAACCTCTAACACTTAGTAGGTGGGGTCACTGTGGGGGAAACTCAAGATGAGTCACCCTTAGGATTGCTGGAGCTTAAGTTGGCCTTGGGTGTTGTTCTAGAGCTAAGGCACTCACTACACTTATCTACACCCACATTCACTCACAACCCTAAACTCAAATTTCTAGCCTAGATCCCTTGATCTTTTGGGAAACTCATGTAGATGGTCCCCTAAACCTCCTAGCTCTAAAGCTATGGTTTAGCTAAGACCACTATGTAGAGGACCCAAAATAAGGTTTCCATTAGTCCATGGCTTGTTGGTGATGATTGGTACCTCAACTCTACCAACCCCTAAAACACCCGAAAATTACCAAAATACCCCTCCATAACTCAAAATTCCAAAAATTCCAAAAATTCCCAAAAAATCCCAAATATTCCCAATTTAATTTCTCTCAACTACCACATGACTCAATTTGGCCAATTTGACCATCTTTAACCAAAATCCCTGAATTGCCCTTTAAAGACTCAAATTTCCCCAAATCCAACTCATCAATTTGATCTCAATTGACCCCAATTCCAATCCTAAACTCAAATTCACTTTTGGTATGACCAAACTAAACCAAATCCAAGCCTAATTGGCCCATGATTTGAGCCCAATTTTGAGTTAGGTTAAAGCTCCAATTTTGACCATATGACCAAACCTCACCAAATTGAACCCATAGCTTAGTCAATTGGCCTCCATTAATGTTAAAAAATATTTATAACATTCCTATACATCAAAATAAACCATCAATTGACCTTGGTGAAGTCTCAAATCCATTTGATTTTGACCTAAATCCAAAATTCATTAGCCCCGAATTGGCTATGTCCCCAAATTTCATCCAATTGATTGCCTTAACCTCCAAATTTGCATCCAATTCATATTGAAAAACATTCATGAGGTCCCTATTGACCATTTAAAATAATCAATTTGGACTTATCCCAAGGCTAACACAAGCTAGACCCAAGCCTAGCCCAACATGACCAAATTGATTAAAGTTCAAAATTCCCTCAAATTGACCCTTCAATTGAACACAAAACCACACCCAGCCTTCACCAAAGTTGTTCCTTATGATCATCTACACCAAACACAACAATAAATTGGGCCAATTGACATGGCTAGCCTAGCCGAAAACCAAGTTTTGGTCATTTGCACCCACTTGGACCCATGCACTAAATGTGACCTAACCACCCTAAAGCCACCAAATTAACTCCACCACAACTATTAGTTGGACTTAGTGACCAGTCCAAACACCATGAAATCACCTAAATCAAGCCATGGACCAAAGGTCCCCCAAATTAAGGGATCTTATTTCAAAAAATGCACACGCTTAAGATATCTTTGCCAAATCAAAGCACATTTGCATTAAATTGTTGTAATGGATTCCTCTAGGTTCCTTGAGCTCCTAGCCACCTCCCCCTGGCCGGTCGACCAACCTAGTGGACGGAAAACCCCAAAATAGAGAGCCACTCCCATGGCACCTCACCCGAATCAAACCTAGAGGCCAGCTCATCTAAATCAAATTGAAGAGCTCCTCTGCCCTCCACCTAAATGCACAAAACTTATGCCCTGAGAGCTATCCCATGGTCATTTTTATAAAAACTCACCTCCCACGGCCATGGGAGGTGCGCTGAATTTTTTTTAGAGAGGCCTCTCCAAACTTCACACAGAGCTTCCTTAAGATCCCCTCAGTGCATTCCAACCATTTTCCCTCACCCATTCCCACTGCTGGATCTCAATTTTTAGCTTGAAACCTTGCCGGAAACCAAGACAGAACCCAATACACCTCCACACTCGACCAAACTTCAATTGCTTGTGCCCACACCTTCACAACAGCAAGAGAAGACAAAGCCCCATCAAATTACCCTTTGAAATTACCCTCCACCATAGCTCTAGACAAACACCTGAAATCGAGCTTAGTCAAATTCATACTTGGGCCTTACACCAAAACCAGGGACTCAATCCCTAGCCTCCTTGGACCCCAACAAACGTGTCGAGAACCTCTGATTGAAGCCTCCCTTCTCAGAGCAAAGGTATAAAACTTATCCTCCTCCAGAGCTTATTTTGATTCTCCATTTACTTATGCTTGATTTCATGGTATATTAACAGTATGGATGTGTTCGTCTCACTTAGACGAGTCCATAGGAGCAAACCCGAAGTGATTTGGTTGAGTATAGTCTGAGATTATAAGGCTTTAGTGTGGACAGGCACGCGATCATTCTATCGGGGACGATGATGGGGAGCCATTCGATCAAGTGTGTATCAAATGGACGGGAGAGATCGAGTCAGACATCGCTTCGGGATATAAACAGTGGGCCGAGTCAGCAAGCTACGTGGACGGCGGCATCCAACCAGAGCGCGCCACGTATGCCTTCAGAGCTGCCTAGGATCTATTCAGAATGCGCGAATAAAGCAGATAAATAGGGCTTTTCTTATTTATTTAAATACCCTTAACTTAGAAAATTCATAACTTTGTGTAGAAAAATCACAAAAATAAAATAAAAATACTCTCTTGCTCAGTGAAGAAAGGAATACAATGTGAAATAAATTTCAAGTCCATTTGATGCATATTTTTATTTTAATTAATTAAACACTATTTGGGATCATTTGATTCTCCATGCATATTGACACATCACTTTGTCTTGATATTTTGGCATGTTGTAGCCTCTGTAATGGGAAACATCCTCTGATTTTTCCAAAGTCAGAGGAGGTTCCTATGTTGAGATCCATATTTTTCATGATCTTCCACATTATTTCTTTAAAATAATCTTGTAAATTAGCATATTGATTAGGAAAACCTAAGAAAACTTTGGAAGGTCCACCATGACTAGAGAAACCTTTGGAAATAATTTCATGGGTCAAGTCATTTAAAATACTCTTAAATTTTACAAATACTAAATCACTAAAATAATTAATTTTGGAAAATATAAACATTTAAATGACTTGATTTTTTATCTCCACTATGATTTATAATCCAGAGGACTCATCATAAAAAATTCAAAATATTTTGAGTTCATTTCATAACTTAAGTTGCTTTTTAAAGATAAATACCACTATTGACACTTCAATGATTTTTTTAAAAAAAATAAAACTCAAAACATTATGAAACTTTATTTTTTGAGTTCTCTGTGATCAGGGGTTTTTTTTTTAAATAAAATGACATTTAAAATAAAAACATGATTTTTAGCCTATTTTAAATATTTAAATAATTAAAAATTCATAAAAATCAAAAAAATAATAAAACTCATGAAATGTTCTAAATTGCTTCCTAATCACTTAGGAACAATTAGAATATTATCCTCTTATTTTCTAAATAAAGATATTTAACTTCAAAGCTTTAAAATAATCTTTAAAGACTAAAAATGAGTTTTTTACTAAAATAATTCCAGTAAATCAAATAAAAATAAAAAAAATATAAAATTTGCTCCTCTGGGTTCTGTGACCTTAGTGAAATTTTTCAAAAATACAAAACTTAATTTTCGCCACCTAAAATATTTTATTTTCATTAAATAACCCAAAAATTAAAATAATTATAATACATCACAGGGAATTCAAAAAATCATGAAATTTAATCCAAAGGCTTCTCTGGTCTAGGTCTACCTCCAGTAAAAATTTCAAGGGATTAGAATTTACCTTGTTCAAATTAAGAATTTTCTTTGAAAAATCCAATTTTTGCATGAAAATAATTACATAAATTAAATTAAATTTTAAAATATCACATTTTCTCCTCTAATGTCTCAATCGACCAATGAATGAGGTAAGATAAAAGTTTTAAAGTCATTTGAATTGAATTTGACAAATTATGAAGTGTTAGAGTCTTAGGGGCAAATGTGTAATTTTGGAAATCTTGCCTTAATTAACATTTAGGCTTAATTCAAGGAGGGGAATGGGTAACCTCTGATCTTAATCAATTTATTTGATGCTTGAAACACAAGGGGTTAATTGGTATAAACCAATCTCACTTTCTTAATTAAGATTAATAAATTTCTAAATTATTAAAATTTAGAAGTTTATTAAAGTTAAATGATCCTGGACTTAGGGGTATGAATTTTGAAGTCAATAATTAATCAATTTAATACTCCTATCTTGATTTTCAAATCAAATCTAAATCATGAATCATGACCACTTAAAGCTTAACTTTTTCAAAACAAATTAAGACACTCACATAGGCCTTAAAGGCTTAATGGTGACTTAGGCTAAATCAAAAATTGATTAAGCAAGGATTAGAGAAATAAACATAACTAAATCAAACATCCTTGAAACACCACTGAGCCCAATTAGGATTAAAAATTTGGCTAAGTGTTGAAATTACACTAACTTGCCCCTTTAAGGGTCTTCACCCACATAATTCTTAAATTGAATCACAACAATTACACTAACTTGCCCCTTTAAGGGTCTTCACCCACATAATTCTTAAATTAAATGACAAATTCTCTTTAAGAGTCTTCACCCACATAATTTTCAAATTAAATGATAAGTGATAATTACCCTATTCTTTTTAAGGGTCTTCACCCACATAATTCTTAAATTGAATCACAAGTGATAATTACCCTATTCTTAGGATAATTCAGACATCAGGGTTCACTGAGCATTAAGGGTATTTACAGGATGAACCGTTAAGCAACATAATAAGTTTAAATGGACTCAAGGCTTTTCACCAGTTGGTGAGAGGGAGGCATGGACCTGCTTCCCCCTCCTAACTTGTTGGATATCTCATAGGCCTATTAAAGTTAATATTCTTCTCTCAATGAAATCATACTTAATTAAACTTTTAAGGACTCACCATAAATATGGCATAGGGTTAGGAAAATAACCAAAATTTTACCTTTCCTGCTCTTCATAAACTTCCTTAACATGCATTTTAAGTTTCAGGAGGTGGAACGAGAAGACTCGCCAGGTACACTTTTATAGTTTTCAGCATTGTCTTTCTTGTACTTTCTTACCGTACTTTTATACCTAAAAATTTGCATGCTAAACATCGATGTCACCCTGTATGAAAACTAAAATCATTAGGATAGCCTCATAACCATAACTAAAACCAAAACTAAAATCAACCAAGATAAAATTCACCGCGACAACGTTCAAAATATAAAACAACTCAAAATTTAATCACAAACATCACATAAAACTACAATTGCGACTAAATTAAGACGTCTCTATCGGATAATCGGGAATCCCTCGGAGGAAGTAACCTACGGTTGCTAACAAGGCTTCCCACGGTTTAAATGAAATTATGGAACTCATTAAGTTGGTTTAGTAAGTTCATTTGGACTAACTGAATCCAATAGAAAATAGTGATGCCGGAATGAGGGAACCGAAGGATCTTAACCGGTGTCGCTCTAATCAACTTTAATATGCCCTCATAAAATTTAAAGAACTTCAACCATAGGGCCACCTGATTTGATATTATAACTTGACACATTAGATAACTCAAACTTGTCGCGGCAAGAAGCTTGGAGCTAGCATGATGGGAAGCACGGCCATCTTCAACAGCAAAACCTGTCTTCCCCAACTAAACCAATCTTCCTTCCTTAGACTTAAAGTCATCTTCAACAGCAAAACCTGTCTTCCCCAGCTAAACCAATCTTCCTTCCTTAGACTTAAACGTAAAGCCATAAGACTTCGAGGTTGCTTGCTTATGCAACGTAAATCCTCACCTTATCTTTAGGCTAAATACATAGGACTTCGAGGTTGCTTGCTTATGCAACGTAAATCCTCACCTTATCTTTAGGCTTTTGTGTAGCCCTGCTATACAATATAAGCCCTAACTCATCTTAGGATTCCGAGGTTATCATTTGTCACGACCTAAATCCTCACATCTTTCAGGCTATTTGGTAGCCCTGCAATACAATATAAGCCCTAACTCATCTTAGGATTCTGAGGTTATCGTTTGTCATGACCTAAATCCTCACATCTTCCAGGCTATTTGTGTGATCATTTCACACGAATGNGTAACAAATAAAATTGGCAGGATGAAACACCTAAATATTTCTCCTCAAAACTGAAGCCAAGCATTAGGATAGCTTGGAAAGTCACTGAGGTTCGCCTTTGGATCCATGACATCCTCTAGTTCTTCCTCCTTTGGATTCTACAATAAAATGTTCCAAATTTGAACCAATCGACATCCCCTAGTTCTTCCTCCTTTAGATTCTACAATAAAATGTTCCAAATTTGAACCAATCTCCTTTTACACCTCTTTGTCTGATCTCATTTGAAAAGTCCTACCCTTTGAAATTCCTTGAAGATAATATTTCTTGATTTTTATCGAGAGTCTTCTTAGGTGNCAAAAATTTCCAAATTTGAATCAATCTCCTTTCACACTTCTAGGTCTGATTTCGTTGAAGAGTCTTACCCTTTAAAATTCCTTGAAGATAATATTTCTTGATTTTTATCAAGAGTTTTCTTAGGTGGCTTTGGTCAATTCTTTGAAGATAATATTTCCTGATTTTTATCGAGAGTCTTCTTAGGTGACTTTGGTCATTTAGGACCGTTGAAGATAATATTCTTGATTTTTATCGAGAGTTTTCTTAGGTGGCTTTTGGTCATTTAAGATGTAATTAACTATAGGGGCTTGCCCTTATAGGAAGCATGTCCGAACCCAACTTAATATAAACCCTATTTAATCTTTTATATAGTCATACTTTCCTTAGTTTATTTGATTGAGCCTCATCCTCAAGTCCTGTGTTTATCCTTCGGGATAAATACAGGATTTGAGGTACAGTGCTCTTTCATTTTAAACTATGAGAAATATGNACAAATACAAAGGTTTCGCACATCAAACAGACGTCATACTTTCCTTAGTTTATTTGATCGAGCCTCATCCTCAAGTCTTGTGTTTGCTTTGGGATAGATATAGGATTTGAGGTACAGTGCTCTTTCATTTTAAACTATGAAAACTATGGGACCGGACGTCATACTTTCCTTAGTTTATTTGATCGAGCCTCATCCTCAAGTCTTGTGTTTATCCGATGTCATACTTTCCTTAGTTTATTTGATCGAGTCTCATCCTCAAGTCTTGTGTTTATCCTTTAGGATAGATACAGGATTTGAGGTACAGTGCTTTTTCATTTTAAACTATGAAAAATATGGGGTCTAACGGACCTCATACTTTTCTTAGTTTATTTGATCGAGCCTCATCCTCAAGTCTTGTGTTTATCCTTCGGGATCCCTTAGTTTATTTGATCGAGCCTCATCCTCAAGTCTTGTGTTTATCCTTCGGGATAGATACAGTTTGAGGTATAGTGCTCTTTCATTTAAACTATGAAAAATATGGGGTCAGTTTCATTTCATACCCAGGTACAGTGCTCTTTCATTTTAAACTATGAAAAATATGGGGTCAGTTTGATTTCATACTTAGTACAATGCTATTTCATTTAAATTATAAAAAATATGGGGTCAGTTTGATTTTATATTTTTCTAAAACTAAATATTTTTATCGAGCCTCATCCTCAAGTCTTGTGTTTATCCTTTGGGATAGATACAGGATTTGAGGTACAACGCTCTTTCATTTAAACTATAAAAAATATGGGGTCAATTTGATTTCATATTTTTCTAAAACTAAATATATATGTAAATTCCTTTCATTTTAAACTATGAAAAATATGGGATCAAATTGATTTCATACTTCAACGTCCTTCCGCAAAAATTATGGGGTCAGTTTGATTTCATACTTCAACGTCATTCCGAAGCGGGCGACGGGATTTTGATTGAAATATGGGTTCAACTTGATTTCATACTTCAACGTCCTTCCGAAGCGGGCGACGGGATTTCGATTCCGGTGACAGACAGCTTCTTACGGGCAGCTCCCCTCCAACCCCAAAATAACGCCAACAAGATACAACAAAACACAAATATTATATATAAGAGAAAGTTCATACAACATTAACAAACAAGCAACACTTATCTCAAACTCTTTCTCAAAGAAAATCTCTTTTAGCCTCTTCTAGGAAATGTAGGAAGCAGAAATCTCTCATTTTTCTCCTTCTCCAACAATGAGAAGAGTTCACACTTAATATCACAAAAAAACTCTAAATTATAAGAATAATGGTCTCTAAATTGTGGTGGAATGAAAAATGAAAGAATGTGTGATGTGTAGAAGGTTGAATGGAGGGGATCAAAAGACAAGAAGAGTCACTTTTCTGATCAATTTTGCCCCAAATAAAGCCTAGAGTTTGTTCTCTAATAAGTACCTGTTGGCATCAGTTTTTGATGTCATGTGTGTTTGGGACATTGATATTACCTAAGGAGGGTGTTTATGTCGTTAACGCTTTGAATACGGGATAAAAATGTGTGAATTATCGTTTTGGGCTTGAATATCAAAAAAGTGGTCCAAAGAATCCTCAGACGATGAAATGGACCATACGAATGAGTTTGGAATGTTGATTCCACTTGGGAAGGACATCCATTGCACCACAACTTCGCATACCGGCTTAAAATGACAAATTATCATTTTTAACCAGACCAACAAAAAGTGGTCTAGATGACCCCAATTGACTCCGAACGACGAAGCAGACCACACCAGTGCATCCAAAATGTCAATTTTACTTGGGGAGGATGTTCATTTTGTTGCGAGGATATGTGCAGGCAAAAAATGCGCTCAGGATAATAATAATATATAATAATATTATGATTATAATAAATTAAAAAAAACATATTTTTTACTCCCTTATCTATTGCTCACGTGTGACCCATCCCCCTCAATATATATTTTTTACTTCGCATTAGTGAGCCCGATTTCCATCCTTTCTGACCATCTTTTGTTTTTTTACAAGAGATCCAAAAATCCTGATTTTTTTCTTCTCCTATCCGAGACCATGAATGCAGGTGGAGTGAATTCAAATTTTGTAAAATCCTGATCTAAATCTCTTAAATGTATGGATATTTATTCACAAAAGTAAGCAAGTGTGCATTTTCTTTTGATTTTGCAAGCATGGATGTTGATTCATAGAGGCAAACAAGTGGATCTTTAGTGATTTGAGATCATTTGGAAGATGTGCCAATAGTTTGTCGCGATTCCTCCTAGCATTGAAATGTAATGAAGATGAACTCATTGCATCGAGCTCTCCTACACTTATTTTTATGACTTTGTGCTTGCGAGACAAATTCAAGCAAGGCTTTGATCTGTGCAAACCTTCCTCTTAAAGGTATATTTTGATGCATTTTTATATGCTATGATCATTTATTCTAGTACTTTGCATACCTCACAACCTCTTATATTTTTTGTTGCATGGTTCATTGCGAGGCATACCGATGCACGGACCAGAAGCACGGGCTCTCCCTCAGCATACAGATAATGCATCTGCAACCATCACAGTGGTGAGATCCTCTAAACTTCTAGTTGGCCCTAGGTTTTAGTGGTGTCTAGGCGTGTGGGTTCGATCACCTACTTGAGGTGCGTGCACCGGCATGGGTCGGTGCATCAACGTACCTATGTGATTGATCGTTGATTTCCTAGAGAGGGCCATTATGTTAGGACTTCCTGTACGTAACCAAACACCCCCCGTAGAGCCAAGTGTCTCCCTTTTGTTGTGAGCCTTAGCAGAAGTCCTGATGGGTCAGAGTCCCTCACACCCGTTAATTTGGGCTCTGCAGCTTTACTTAGAGAAGCTAGGGGGTCAGACTTGGAAAAGCGAGAGAAGCTTTGTAGCTGGCTATATGCACACACACATGTACCGCTATAAAGGGAGCTAGTAATGATTTCTTACTCTTTTTCTTGTAGGTGTTATTAGCCCCTCCACCTTTAAAGCATGGCTCATGGTTATTTGCATGTGAGCTTTCCCGCTGACACTTATTTTGAAACAAGATTGAGTCTTTTCTTTTCTTATGTACTTTTTAGAGTCTAGGAGAGTATTGTAACAGAAATAAGATCTGAGCACAGGTTCCGAGGCGTTTGGCGCGGAACCACGTGGAGGGTACCAGGAGCAGATGCTCATGCCTTATATCTTAATTCTGCATTTTATATTGATGTATATAATTAGGACTAGGCATGTTTATGTGTAGTCCGACTGCCTTTTTATTTTCTGGGATATGTTGCCGACCCAGCGGCACCAACCTATTTATTATTTTGATTTGACTTGTTTTTTTTATCTTTTGCATCATGTTGCATGTCTGCACTTCCATGTGTTTTCCTTGTTTTCTTTTTGTGGTTTATCTCGGATTTCACGACGTCACATTGGCTCTTTAGGACCCTAAAATTGTAATTTTTTTACTTTAAAAAATATTAAGTAAAATATTTAAGATAATTAAAATTTAGGATTAAAGTATTCAGGATTTAAAAATTACAACATTTATTTTCCTGCATATGTTAATAGGGCCTCCATAATACTTAGGACTGCTCTAAGTAACTGCATCATATTTGTATATCCCGAGGAGGAGTCCTCGTACTTCACTAACCTGACTACCCACCATACCTTCATATAGGTGGTTGTCTAGTGTACCTAGGGTGTTTGAAGGCTTTCCGACCCAGATGGGATATAAGTCCAATTTTTTGGAGTGTTTCTAGCTTTGTAGCTGAACCTACACTTTCTATTCTTTCTTGCCGTCCTTTTTGCCACTTCAGTAGGTATAAGTCCCACCTCTTGGAGCTCCAGCTTATAGTCATAGGATAGAGTTTTCTTCATCTGACCCTAGGCCTATCGAGGTTCCCGTGGATGATGTAATTCACGGATTGCTGACCGGGGATTTCAAGGCGTGTTGTGTTGACTACCTTCACTACCAGGTAGACTTATGGTCCTTGTAGCTATGTATGATGGGTCCGTGGTACCCTAACTCAGTTACCTCTACCTTTTAGGATCACTCTACCTTCTTTTTTTATTAAGCCCTATCTCTCCTTGACTTCATTGATATCACCATGACAACCCGATACTGATGAACTGCCGCCAATTTGAGATACGATGATTTTTCCCCTGGGCTTATGGCCCGGACATGCTTTGACGTGTTGGAATATCCCCGTCAAGATGACTTAGGTTATTCTGTGGGCCCTGTGTGTTGATTAGCCCCATTTGGGATGTGAGAGCCTCACTCTCAGCCCGATGGCTTAGCGTGAGCTTTGAAGCATCGGGACTGTTCCCACACGGAACAACCTTCCTTTGATTACCTATACCCTAGGTCTATGATAATATGAAGAGAAACTCCTTTTATCAAGAGTATTTTTGGTTATCTCCCAAGATTTAATTAACCAACAGGAACACGTTCCTTTGGGAGTGTTCTTGACTCTAGAACAAGTACATACACCTAACACTCTGATTATGGGTAGCCTACGTAGATACTTTTTTTGCTTATATCTATTTAAGGTTCCTCCATCCGATCTTGTTTGGACGGAGATTTTTTACCTATCCTTGCAAGGTTTATTGCACGTAGACTCTCCACGTTTTACTTTTTCTCTTGTTTGTCTCTTTTTTGTATGTCTCTTTTTGGTTGGTTTCTCTCCTCTTCTAATCATTAATTTGATTCATGAGGGATATTTATTCGAATGGGGAAGTATACAATAATTGAGAAGCTGACAACTCCTTTTAAAATAAAAAAGAGAAAAATGAACAAAAACAGTGCCTCCAAAAACTCTTCAAAATGCATCCAGATTCATTGAATCTTCTAGAAATCGGGGCTGAACTGACATTGGCACCATCGGCGCCCATTCTGGCCCCGTCAGCGCCAGTGTCTCGTAATTTAATTTGTCCTCTCTGTCAAACGGCGCTGTCGGTGCTGCAAAAATTTCAACTTCGTCATTTTTGCTCCAAATTTCATCTTTTTTGCTTCCCTTTTGCTTCCTTTTTTCTTTAAGTCCTTAAATTCAACAACCAACAAGAAAACATACAAATACCTACCATTAAAGTGCAATATCACAAAAAATAAGTATAAAATATGGGTATAAAAATGCATATATTTTTGTTGTATCAGGGTCTAATTCTAATCAACTGATGTTACTTCAATCTCTTTTTCAACTAAATTACTGAAAATTGACATCATACATATTTAAAATATTGTAGGTGCATTATATAATCCATAGGGCATTCGTTGAAAAGCAAAAGTTCCATAAGAACTAATAAATGTTGTTTTTTCTTGATCCTTTGACGCAATAGGTATTTGATGATAACATGTATATCCTTCTAGAAAACAAAAATATCTATGCCTAGCCAGCCTATCCAACATCTGGTCCAAAAAGGTTAAAGGAAAATGATCCTTCCTAGTAGCAGAATTTATCTTTTTATAATCCATGCAGATCTGCCATCCAGTGACTTGTCTTGTTGGTATTAATTCATTATTCTTTTTTTCACTACAATCACTCCTCCTTTCATTGGAACACAGTGAATTTGACTCACCCAAGCACTATCTAAAATAGGATATATGATTCCAACATCTAAACATTTTAAAATCTCTTCCTTCACAACTTCTTTCATCATAAGAGTCAATCTTTTTTTAGGATCAGCTCTTTATTCAGGTTGATCATCTAATATAATTCTATGCATACAAATTGATGGACTGATTTCTTTAATATCAGCTAATGTTCATCCAAAGGCTCTCTTATATCTTCTCAAAATTTCTAACAACTGTTGTTCTTCTGTATCAGTTAATTTTGAGGATACTATAACATGTAATGTAAATAAATCTCTTAAGAATGCATACTTTAAATGTGTAGGAAGTGATTTCAGTTCTAGCTCACGAGCTTTCTCAATATATGAAATCAAATTCCTTTTACTTTCTATAGGATCAAAAATTTCAATTTTTTTCCTGAACATAATCCAAATCTTCATTACTCACTTCCAAAGATTCATCTTGAGTTTTATCCTCATCCTCATATTCCACATATTCTTTTTCAAGTTCCTTTTTGAATGTCTTCTTAAAATATTTATGGCTTAAATATTCATTGATATCCATTATGAATCATTCAATTTCTTGCTCTTTTCCAAGTTATCTCTTTAATTTTGTAGTATTAAATGTAACTTCTTGATCACTAATTCTCATAGTTAGTTCTAGTTTCTACACATCTATCAGAGCTTTACCAGTGGCAAGTAATGCTCTTCCTAAAATGATAGGAATTTCTTTATCTTCTTCCATATTTAATATAGTAAAATTAAATAAAAAAGATAAATTTATCAATTATTACCAAAAGATCTTCTATAACTCCTTTAAGATAGGTAATCGAATGATCAGCTAACTGAAGAGTTACTGTTGTACGTGAAATTCCTCTCAAACCAGCCTTCTGAAGCTTGATAAAGGCATAAGATTAAAACTGGCTTTTAAATCACATAAAGTTTTTCCAAACTATCTTTCACCATTAGCACAAGGAATAGTAAAACTATCAGAATCTTTGAATTCCTTAGGAAGATTTTTTTGAATTATAATGGTACACTCTTTACTGAGTGTAACAGTCTCGTTATCTATAAACTTCATTTTCTTATTAAGTATATCCTTCATGAACTTCACATAGCTTGGCATTTGCTCCAAAGCTTCAACAAATAGAATGTTTATCATTAATTTACTCAATATTTCTAAAAATTTTAAAAATAGTTTCTCTGTTTTTCTACTTCAATCTTTAAGGAAATGGAGGTGGTGATCTTTCCACAGTGATTTTCATTGATTTAATAGGACATTCTAACTCAAATTGAAAATCTTCACTAGATTTTTCATTTTCCACTTCATCTTATTTAACTTCAACCTCTACTTCTTTTTTAACTCTTGTTTCCAATTCTTTTCCACTTCTCAGTCGAATAGCCCTCATTTTCTCTTTGTTTTGATCATTAGGATTTACTTCAACATTACTAAGAAACATTCCTAGAGGCTTATTGCTAAGCACAGTAGCAATACATCCCAATTGATTTTCTATGTTTCTAATTGCAACTCCTTGACTTTGTAATTGGCTTCCCATTTGCAATATCAGTTCTTCCATTGACAACTTTTTATCCATACTCTGCAAATTATAAAAACCTGGAGGGTAATATGGCTTATATGTTGGATTTCCTTGATTGTTGTAGTTTCCTAATGGGTTCGCAGCGTTGTTTCCCAATTTTAGATTTGCAACATTAGAGTTATTGTTACTCAAACTAAAATTTTGATGACTCTTCTAAATAGGATTATAATAATTAGCATAACAATTGTTAGAATGATTATTTATTGAATTTAAGGTCCAATAAGAAGATTGAGATTTTATCATTTGTCCCAATGAGTTTTCCTCAAGCACAGATGATGTCTGAGAATAGTTCATTCCATATTGGTCTATCTTCTTTGATATAACAACTATTTGGGTAGCTAACATAGATATTGCTTCAGAATCATGAATACTAGCTATTCTTTTTGGATTTACCCTTTCAAAGGGACATTGAAACTTATAAATAGTCATCTCTTCAATTGAAGAATATGCTTCATCGAATGGTTTTGACATTAATGATCCAGCAGCAAAAGTGTTAGTTATTGATCTAGGAGATCCAACCAATCCATTATAAAAAGTTTGAATTATTAACCAATATGGCAACACATGGTATGGACACTTTTTAAGGAGATCTTTAAATATTTCTTAGACTTCATAAATTGATTCCACTTCAAACTGACAAAAAGTTGTAATATCGTTTCTAAGCTTAGCAGTTTTTGAAGGTAGGAAATATTTTGATAAAATTTTTTGTGATAAGTTTCCCCAAGTTCTAATAGATCCAGGTGCTGCCGAGTTTAACCACATCTTAGCTTTATCCCACAATGAAAAAGGAAAAAGTCTAACTCTGAAGGCCTCATTTGACACTCCATCATATTTAAAAGTAGCACAGAATTCTAAAGAACTATTAAGGTGTATGTTAGAATCTTCAGTTAGTGTTCTCCCAAACTGATTATTTTGTATCATTTGGATAATAGCAGGTTTAGGCTCAAATGAATTGGCCGCTACAGTAAGGTTTTGTATACTCAAATGAATTTCAACTGCTGTAGGATTAGAATAATCTCTTAAAGGTCTCTAGTGATGTTGAAATTCATTTCCAATATTACTTAAATTGCAAGCTTTTTTGCTAAAATGATATATCTCTTTTTATTATTTTCTAATTTTTCTAATAGTTATTTCTAACTTAGAATCATAAAGTACTAAATTTTTTGATCGTACATCATGCATGAATAAAACAACATGTAATTAAAATAAACAAACACACTAAAATATGAAAATATTTGAATTAAACTACAAACACTTTTTTCCAATTTAAAATAAAAATTATTTAAATTTTAAAATAACTTACTACTACTTTCTATCACTTCCCCGACAACGATGCTAAAAAATTAATGCGGAGTGGATCTAGTGTGTTAATTTCACTAATATTTTTTAATATTACAAAATACAAACGACAGATACAATAGTAAATATGCAATTTAGTCCCAACAAAAATAACTTTAGTGAAAATAGTTTTATCTTTTAAAAATCTTTAAGCTGTCAAATCCCACTAAAAATAACGCAAGTATACATATCGTTCAACTAATAAAGGGCTCTAATGGAGTCCTAGATATTATTCCCACAAGGAAGTTGGAAATGCTTATAAGTAAATTCTTAAGATTATAATGTAAACTATAATTTTAAACAACAAAAGTGAAGTACAAAATTTGAATCTAAAGTAAATGAGTTAATGCTAAATAAAATGCAGTTAAAAGACTAAGTTAATTAAGCTAATTGCTAAACATTCAAAAGTAAAATTTATGAAAACTAAATAAAAGTTTTTGTGGTGAAAAGTTCAAATTTACGAAAGCAACATTCCCCTTTACAATGAGTATATGGAATATGAAAAAATTAAAATCATTTTAAAATTTATAAAATTATTTTGTGCCAAAATAGTAGTAATCCTATTCTTTACCCTCTTCTGAGTGCATTATTAATATTGACTAATCCAGATTTTGTTCTCTAATTCTGTGGTTAGGCTGGGAGGATACCAACTTCCATTATAGAGCTCTCAGAATTCCCTCACCCGAGGGCTAAAAATCTCTCAATAGTTTCCAATCAACTGGACCAAATTATGGATTTTAATCTGACCTTAAAATCACTAATTCTATATCCAATAAAGTATATTTCTCTATTTTTTTGCACTCAACTTAATGGATGACATCCTCTCCCTTGAAATCAAATGTGATTCTCACTATGTTGTAGAAATCATAGCCCTTTCGGAACATATGTTTCTCAACATATTTTAACATTTCAATTGATCAGATCAAAAAGTAAATGAAGATAAGAGTTCAAATTATCACAAAGTTTTTACATTTAAAACCATATAAAATAAAATCAACTCTTCACAAAACCATATCTCAAAGTAGGGAGAAGAATAAAAAAGACTACTCAAAATTCATGAGAAGGATACAAAAAAACACAGATTTCATTTATAAAATTAAGTTTACAAAATAAAGAAATAAAAGAACACAACTTATCTTGTAATCCTTCCCAAGAAAATCCCAAAAAGTTCTCTTCAAACACTTTCCCTCTTTACAAGCACTCTCAATTCTCTCTTAGAAACGTAATGAAGAAGAAATCTCTCACCTTCCGTCTCCTCTTACAATCCTTTAACAAAATCTCTTAGCCCTTAACTTTTTCTCTCTCTCTCGCTATCTCACGCCACTTTCTCTCTTAAAAATCCTCTTGCAACCCCCTTTAAAAAACTCTCCTCAAGCACTAAACGTTCCTCCCTTTTTATTAGAGGCTTCTTCACTCCAAAAAGAATTCAAAATTCCCTCTATAATTCTATCCAAGTCATTCCTTTTGAATTTAAAAGACATTTCTATTGATCTAAGAGACATATCCCTTCATTAAAGAACCTTTGAAAGTGTCTAAATGCATTGAATCACTCCTTGAGGTATTTAGAACAAGTGTCCCTTCTAAAATTCATCTAAAATTCGTTCTGAACCACCTTAATCTGTAAAAAGTCATCTCTGGCACTTCAGGCATTAGGTCTGGTGCTTGGGGCACCAACTTACTTAAGATCACGTTATTCTAGGTTTTTAGGCTAGCTCTTTGTCAATTGCTGCTTTAGGCGCAAGCTCTGGCGCTTAACGCATCAGTTCTGGTGCTTTAGGCGCCAGAATCCCAAAACTTGTTGTTTTGGCTCTGAATTTCTTCTTTTTTGCTACTTTTGCTCCAAATGCCTAAAATTTATATACCTGTAACAAAAATCTTTTTCTCCAAAGGCCTAATATTGATATACCTGCTTCCATCCCTTATTTATAGTGCAATATCACCAAAAATAAGCATAAAATGTATACATAAATTAACATATTATTTTGGTGTATCATTGTCTCCCACAAAGTGTTTGGTTTAACGTTATCAAATTGACGTAACCAGTGTTTATTCTGGTTGACCCAACAAGATAAGATCATTCAATTTAAATTGATCCCCTAAAAAGTAAGGTTTCAGCCTATGACAATTCACTTTGAATATTTTATCAGTTTTAGGATCTTTGATATCCACAGCTCCATAGGGATAAACTTTTATCACAACAATTGAGCCCATCCACCTGGACTTAAGTTTGCCTGTAAATAATCTTAACCTTGCATTATATAGTAAAACTAGTTGCCCTGGCACAAAATTTTTAGTAAAAAATCCTCCGATCATGCCACATCTTCATCTTTTCTTTATAAATCTTCGCACTCTCACAAGATTCATTCATTATCTCTTCAAGCTTTTTTAATTACAATAGTCTTTTCTCACTAGCATCCTTTAAATTGTAGTTAAATTCTTTAATAGTCCAATATGCTTAATGACAAGCTTTCCTAAATATTAGCCTGTATTGGGACATTCTTATATGATTTCTATATGCATTCTTATAAGCCCACAAAGCATAGTCAAGTTTGACTGATCAATCCATTTTAGTTGGATTCATAGATTTTTCCAATATTCTTTTAATTTCACAACTCGATAATTCAGCCAAACTACTTGTCTGAGAATGATAAGCAGTAACAATTCGATGGTTGATATGATATTTATTTAATAATTTTTCCATTTTTGCATTTCTGAAATAACTTCCTCTTTCAGTTATGATCACTCTAAGCATCCCAAGTCTACCAAATATGTTCGTTCTTAAAAACTTTGCAATACTTTGATCATGACATCGAGGTGAAGCGAAAGCTTCTATCCATTTGTATACATAATATACTCTATCAATATATATAAAATTTTAAAAGATGGTATAAATGATCCCATGAAATCTAATCCCCAAACATCAAATATCTTCACTTCTAACACATAATTGAGGGGCATCTCATTTCTCCTAGAAATATTGCCTACTCCTTGACATTGATCACAAGTTTTGATATAAGTGTTAACATCTTTAAAGATTGTAAGCCAATAAAATTCGGATTGTAAAAATTTGTATGTTATTTTATCAATACCAAAATGTCCCCCAAACAAGAGATATAAAATTTTTGGATTATTACATAAGTTTTTTCTAAAAGCACATATCTTTGAATAATAAGATCATTTCCTTGTTTATATAAAAATGGTCATCCTAAAAATAAGTCTTAGCTACAGATAAAATTGTCCTCTTCTACTGGTATGTCATTCCATTGGGTGTAATATCACTAATAATGAAGTTCACAATGTCAGTATAACATGGAACACGCCGCTTATTAACGCTGAACAATCCTTTATCTGAAAAATATTTATTAATTTCTTTTTCAAAAAACAGTAATTTTTCTAATTCAAGCCTGGACAAATGATTAGCAATTTGATTCTCAGTCACCTTCCCATCTACTATCTCAAAGTCAAATTCTTGCAAAATATGAATCCATCTTATCAGTCTTTGTTTTGCATCCTTCTTTTTCATTAAATATTTAATAGTAGAATGATTAGTATGCACAACACATTTAGTTCTAATTAAATATGATTTGAATTTATCAAAAGTATATACTACTGCTAATAACTCTTCTCAGTTGTGGTGTAATTAATCTGAGCTTCATTAAGAGTTCTACTAGTGTAGTAGATTTTTTTTAAAATCATATCGTGCTTTTGTCCTAAAATGGCTCCAATAGCATAATCACTTTCATCGCACATTAGTTCAAAAAAATTTTTCCTAATCTAGAGAAACAATAATTACTGCAGTGAAAAATTTTTCTCTTAATAGATCAAAATCTTTTTAGGCATTGCTTATCAAAAATTTGAAATTACATCTTTTTCAAGCAAATGTCATATGGGCTTAACAATTTTTGAATGACTTTTTAGGCATTCTTGTAGAATCCATCATGTCCTAAAAAACTCCTAATTTCCCTCACACTTATTGGGTAAGGAATATTAGTGATCACTTGAATTTTTGTAGTGTCTACTTCCATCCCATTTTCTGAAATATGATGTCCTAAAACAGTTCCTCCAACTACCATAAATTGACATTTTTTCCAGTTAAGGACTAATTTTATTTCTTCAGAGTGATTAAGAACTTTTGATAAATGTTCCAAACATGATTCAAATAAAGTTCCAAACACTAAAAAATCATCCATAAAAAACTTCAATTCCTTTTTCAATTAAATAATATAAAATAGTCATCATACATCTTTGAAATGTAGCAGGGGCATTGCATAAACCAAAGGGCAATATTCTAAAAGCAAATGTACCATAAGGACCGGTAAAATTTATTTTCTCTTGATCCTCAACAACTATTTGTATTTGTTGATAACTAATATATCCATCCAGAAAATAGAAGTATTTATGCCCAACTAGTCTATCCAACATTTGATCTAGAAAGGGTAGTGGAAAATGTTCTTTCCTAGTGAAGAGATTTCATTTTCTATAATCAATGCATATTTACCAGCCTGTTGTTCATTCATAGTCATAGTCACTCCTTTCTTAGAAACACAATGTATTGGACTAACCCATGTACTATCTGAAATAGAGTAGGTAATTCCAACATCTAACCACTTTAAAATCTCTTTCTTAACAACTTTTTTCGTAAAAGTATTTAATCTTCTTTAAGGATCAGCCCAGGGTTTGTAGTTAAATCTTTCTTAACAACTTCTTTCATAACAAGATTTAATATCCTTTGAGGACCAGCGTTAGGATTGCAGTTCTCTTCCATATGACTTCTATGCATACAAATTGGAGGACTGATTCCTTTTATATTAGCAATTTTCCATCCAAAGGCTTTATTATAACTCTTCAAGGTTTTCATTAAAATCATTTCTTCTTCTTTAGTTAATTTTGAGGAAATTATAATAGGTAATGTTGAGGAATGACCAAGAAAGGCATGCTTTAAATATTTAGGAAGTAATTTCAACTCAAGCTCATGAGGTTTTTCATTCGATGGACAAAAAGACTTATCTTTTTCTGTGTTGTCCAAATCTTCAAAACTTTCTTGAACATAATTTGAATCTTTCTTGTAAAAATCTTCAAATTGATCTAATTCTTCTCCTTACTCATGTTACAACTATTTCATTTTAGATTTCTCTTTATAAGTTTTTTTGAAATGACATTCACTCAATTATCTTATCACATTCATTCTATAACATTCATCATCTTTACCTTTTGCAGGATATTTTATTGATTTTGAAATATTAAATGTCATCGTCTGATCACTGATGTGCATATTTAATTCCTATTTTTACACATCTATCATTGCTCTTCCTATTGCCAGGGATGGTCTCCCCAAAATGATAGGTATCTTCTTATTTTACTCCATATCTAGCACAATGAAATCAATAGGAAAGATAAATTGATCCACTTTTACTAAAACATCTTCTATAACTCCTTTAGGATATGTTATTGAGCAATCGACTAACTGCAAAGTTATAGTAGTATGGAATATTTCTTGTAATCCCAATCTTTTAAATATTGATAATGGCATAAGAGTAATGCTTGCACCTAAATCACATAAAGCTTTCCCATAAAATGTGTCTCCTATTGCACATGGAATTGTAAAGCTGCCAGGATATTTAAGCTTTTCAAGAAGCTTTTTCTGAATTATTTCACTACACTCCTCACTAAGTGCAACACTCTTGTTGTCGTCAAACTTCATTTATTTGTTAAGAATATCCTTCATAAACTTCACATAGCTTGGCATTTGTTCTAAGGCTTCAACAAATGGAATATTAATTGTAAGTTCCTAAAAAATTTCCAGAAATTTTTAAAATTGTCATCCAACTTTTGTTGACGGAGCCTTTTAGGAAATGGAGGTGGTGGTTTTTCCAAGTCAACTTTAAGTGGAGAAATAGGTCTCTCTAAACCTTTCGAAGCCTTTCCTTCTAGCTCTTGAATTTCTTTTCTCTCTACTTCAGTCTCTTTTTTAACTCTACCTTCCAATTCTCTTCCGGTTCTAAGTTGAACAACTCCTACTTGATCTTTGTTTCGGTCTTTGGATTTACTTCAATATTACTAGGAAGTTTTCTTTGGGATCTATTACTTATCGAATATGTTAATTGTCCTATTTGATTCTCGATATTTCTAATTATAACTCCTTCACTTTGTAACTAATTTCCCATTTGTAACACCACTTTTTATTTAGAAAACTTTTTCTCCATAAATTTTGGATTTCTATTAAAACTTGGAGGATAAGTAGGTCTATAATTAATTTTCCCTTGGTTGTTCTAGTTTCCCAATGGGTTTACTTGGATGTTCCCCCATTGTTGAATATTACAACCCGAAGTATTATTCCAGTTAAAGTTGGGATGGTTCTTCCAACCTGCGTTAAATTATTAACAGTAACACTCAATTTATTAGAAACTTTGAATGCTATAATATTATTAGCACTCAAAATATTATATCAAAATATTATAATCTTTCATTTAGCCTAATGAATTCTATTTAATCATTGCAATTAATTAAGAAAAATTCATTCCAATATGGTCTAACTTTCTTGAAATTGTATCAACTTTATTTGCTAACATTGCAAATGCATCAGATTCATGAATATTGGCTAATTTTTTAGGATGTACCCTTTCAGAAGGCCATTGAAAATTATTAGTAGCCATATTCTCAATTAAAGCGTGAACATCATGAAATGGTTTAGACTTCAATGAACCACTAGCAACACCATCGATAAAAGATCTAAGAGATCTAGCTAATCCATTATAAAAAGATTGAATTATTAATCAATATGTTATAGCATGGTGTGGACACTTTCTCAATAGTTCTTTAAATTGTTCTCATGCTTCATAAATAGATTCCCCTTCAAACTGACAAAAAAGATGTAATATCATTTCTAAACTTTGTAGTATTTTATGGTGGAAAATATTTCTATGCTAAATCACCCTAAGTGAGAAGGGAAAAAGTCTAACTCTTATAGCATCATCTAATACACCATCATATTTAAATATAGCACACAATTCTAGAAAATTGGCAAGATGTAAATTTGGATCTTCAGTTGGTGTTCCCACAAACTGATTATTTGATATCATTTGGATAATAGCGGGTTTAAGTTCAAATGAATTAGCCACTAAAATAGGTTTTTGAATACTACAATGAAGTTCATCCACTATAGGGTTTACATGATCTCTTAAAGGTCTTAACTCTTGATTAATGTTAGTATTTTGATTATTTTGGTTTGCTATTTCTTGAAATTTTTAATTTTTTTCAGTAATTTTTATTTTTTTTAAATTTTTCTAATAGTTATCTATAATTCAGAATCATATGGAACAAGTCCTATAGAGCCTGAACTACACATACATTACTACAAAACACATAAAAAACACAAAAACAAGAACTTTATATAAAAACAACACTACAATATTCATATAATAAATCTAAAAGTTTAAATAAGACTTTTTAAGAAAATAGAAATTGGCTTTCTAAAAATTTCTTAAAAAATTATGTCTTTCACCCTAGCAATGGTGTCAAAAACTTGATCGACTCCTTTTATATGTTGATGTGATGTATGCAATTATATTCTTAATTTTTCCTTACTTATAATTCTTACTTTGCAACGATGCCAAAAACTTGATCACCAGCAACTACTAGGCACAAACTTGATTTCAATGCAAATAAGAATACAATTTTATATTTAATCATGGGATACTAGGCAAGTACACGTATTGTTATTAAGTAATATAGGACTTTTTGATTAATCCTCAAATATTGAACCCACAGGGAAAACAATAATAGGCAACTACAAAATAGAAGAAATTATATAACATATTCTACTTAGCAAAATGTTCTTACTTAAACTCTAGATGCATAATAGGAATGAAGGTTTGATTTTTTTTGTAATTTTTAATAATTAAAAATAAAGTAAACAACTAACTAAGCTTAACTAGATGTTTGTAAGATGAAGGAAAAATAAAATTTCTTTTTCCTTATCATGAATCAGTAACAAGTATAGGAATTCTAATGTGGAAGTATTTTAATTGTGTTATGCCAAATAACAGTAACCATATTCTTTACCCTTACTCGAGTTGTTATAAAGAACATTGGCTAATTTACAGTTTGAATAGTCTTGAAGATGGATTAGGTAAAGAAGATACTAGCTCTCACTTTAGATTTCCCTCTTCTCCCTCCACTTGGGGGCTAACATCTTATATCAAAATTTAAAACTATAAATCTAATTGCAGGATTTAGCCTATCACTCTAAAGTCCTCTATTTCTACACCCTTCAAATTTTATTTCCTTATTTATTTTCACTCAATCATATGAGTTACATTCTCATCCAAACAATCCATGTGATTCTTACCAGACAATACCATCTCGTATCTAACATGTTCTAATAATAGGTATTAACATCTTAATGGCCCAAATCAAGAAGTAAATGAATTACAAGGTATAAAATTATCATAACTTCTTCCAACATTAAAGACTAATACTTCATACAATTTCCATCCAATACTTAATCATATATCTTTTGAAGGAAAAAGATAAAGGAAACTACTTAGAATTCATGGAGAAAACATAACCACACTTAAGTTTGAAAGTAGAAATCATGCAAAAAAATTCAAACCAAATTTAGTTGCAAAGATAATAATTTATCTCAAATCCTCTCCACCAAAGTCATGAATTTCCTTTGAATCTCTTCCTTCACTTACAATACAAACTACAACTTAAAATAAAAAAGAAAATAGTGGTGGTGGCATCTATTGATGGCATTGGCGGCTTATGGTGACTGAAACGGGGGTTGGCTTGATGGATTCTCCTCTCTTCAATCCAAGTCTTCTTTTATAATTTTCCAAAAGGTATCTTGGTGCCTCTTCAGAATGTGTCCATATTCAATTAATCTTCTAGAAGTTGCCTCCTTTCAAAAGCCAATTGAATGAATTTTTGTGTCTATTAACTAATTCCCATGTTTTCACCAAGGGTTGTTTCAAAAACCTTTTCAAAAATTTGTAAAAATTCATTGAATCATCAAGTAATTACTTCTGGTGCTTAAGCACAAAGTACTGGGCACTTAGGCATATCTCTCTCTGTTTCACTAGCATGTCACCAATCCTTGGAGCTTATGTGCCTCAGTTCAATTTCAAACCTTCTTCATTTTTGCTTCAAATTATATCCTTTTTCACTCCTTGCAACATTTTTCATCCATTTGATTGTACCTAAAAGAAAAAAACATAAATACCTTTCATTTAAGCTCAATATCTAAAAATAGATATAACAATGTGTACATAAAGACTATATATTTTATGTGTATTAGATACCAAGTTCTCTCCTTAGAGTTCCCATGTTCCCCATGCCTAAGGGCTAACATCTTGTTTTAGTTCCCAAACATCTGAGACAAATTGGTGGCTTTAGTATTTCTCCCTAAAATCATCAATTTTGTGCTCATCAAAATATATTTCTCTATTTATTTGCACTCAATCTCATGAACTGCATTATCAACCATGAAATCAAATTTGGTTCCACTTTGTTGAGAATTACACCGCTCTATTAGATATTAATGCAATTACAAAAAAATTTTAACACTACAACAGGCTTAAATCGCAATGTAAATGAAGTTTAAGTGAACACCATCACAATTTTAAAATAAAAGCAATCTCCAAACCATTTTGATCCTACACATTAATAATTCTTAACATAAGAAGGTAGAGTAAGGAAAAACTACTCACTAAGTATGGGAAAAACACATGGATTCTTTATTGCAAATGATATTGAATAACACACAACTTTATTGAAGTAATTCAAGTAAGCACAAAAATAGCCCAAGACTTATCTTTATAAAAGTTTCACGCCCTCTCTACAAAGCAAATAGCAAACCTTAAACTTCTTTCAACATTCCAAAAGACACCAAGACTCCAAAAGAGACTTTTCCTATTATGCACACATGCACATGCACACCACCATGAAGAGGCACACTAAACTCCCCTTCAAATCACTCCTAAAATCCCCTCCTAGTCTCCTCATGAGAGGCACCAAGCTGCTTTTTTTACAAAGACAGAAAATACTGCTTCATTCCAAGAGACAATCCTCTTCACTTCAAGAGACACGCCGCTTCACTTCAAAAGACACACTACTTCATCCCAATACTTTTCAAGTGTCTGGATTTAATGAACCACTTCATGGGGTGTGCAAGTTATTTAGAATTTTCTAGAACATCCCAGAATAGCCTAAAATAGTCAAAAATCTGCCACTTAGGCACCAACTTCAGGTGCCTATGAGTTATCTTCTGGTGTCTAAGTGCCAGTTTGGGTGCCTAAGCGGCACTTTGTAGGCATCTCCCCAGTTTTGGCTCTTTTCACTCCGTTTGAGCACATTTTTGCCCCGTTTTAGCACCTTTTCACTCCTAACTGTTATACCAACAAAAATAACATGAAAACCTTTCTTTAAAGTGTGATTTCATTCAAAACATGTGATAAATGGAAAGGATATTAAGCATAGAAAGACATTAAAATGTGTTAGGTCAGAATTTTTTTCCGTGCTCGTTTTGGCATCAATTTACACCATTTTTGCCTCATTTTCTCCAAAACACCATTGCTTGTACCTGAAACCAAAAACATGCAAAATAAATTCCTTTAAAGTCAATATCATAAAAAATAAGCCTAAAATGTATATATAAAAATAAATAATCTTTAAGAGTGTCAAATTCCTCAAAACTTAAATGTTACTTGTCCTCAAGTAACACTATAACTTTAAAAACTAAATTTGTTGATTTGAGATAGTGGATTTTAATAGAGCTTCTTAAAATTTTGTCTTGGTGATTTAATAGTGTAAATTAGGAGAAATTCTAGAATATCAGCCTAGGACTAGAGTGTAAGAATATGTCATACTCAATTTAGAAATCTTGATTTTCTATTTACTTTAAAAGTTAATGAAACTTGTCAAACTAAAGATTCAAAGAATGTTTAAAAATAGAATTTAAGCACCTTATCTGTACCAATTTGACGAATACTCTTTTGTTTTTTTGAAATATGAATAAGCTTAGGATTGTTTCTAAATCTTTTCATTGAAAAAGATTTAAGTGAAACCAATTTTTGATAAGGCTTCTACTCAAGCTTTTCCTCACTTTTTATTTCTCCTTTTTTTTCTTTTTTTTCTCTTTTTTCTTTTATGTGAGCAATACTATATCTGGGTAAGCCTTTAATAATTTTGAATTTAACTATCCTCTTTTTAAAATTCTAAACTTATTACTTTTTCTCACTTTTTAAAAGTGTAAGTATTAGTTAGAAATTGGTTTCAATAAAGGCTCAATTCTCATTAAGTATAAATCTAAGAATATTAACTTTTCAAATATTCAATTCCTTTCTAACATAAATAGCAAAATTGTTTTTCTAATTTTTTCTACAAAATATCTTAACTCTACAATAGTTTCATCACACATGATCCCAACTAAGTTATTTTTCTAACATTACTAAAATCAAATTTATAGTAACCTAAGGATAACACCACATACCATAAGTTATTTTAAAAGTGATATCAAATTAAATACAGGCTACTGAGGACAAATAATAAGTTTTAAAAATTTTTCTTCCCCCTAAACTTGAATTTTTAAATATTTTCCAATACGTACAATTAAATATGACAAGAAGAATATTTTAAATTGATAAAAACATTAAAAAAATTAAATTGAACTAAAAAGGAAGCATAAAATTTTGTGCAGGTACTAAGTATAAAAGTAGACATAAAATTTTCAAGATTGCAACAGAAGGAATTGCTATTTAATAAATATGTCTTGAATATAAAGTTAAGTCCATCTAACATAAACAACACTAACATTCATAGCATAAAAACAAAGATTCAAGCATAATTCACTACACAACACACATAAATCAATCCACCAAATCAAAAAAAACTAAAAGACACCTACATAACTGACCGCAACTTTATATATGCTTAAAAATATAAGTATTTAATACTGCTACTAAAAGATTTACTTCCTCAGCAACTGTATTAAAACTTAATAACAGTTATAGATTCAATAAAGATGGATGTATAAAATATTCAATAATTGTAAAGTCACACTTATCAACGCAAGTATACGTATCGCTCAAGTAATATAGGGCTCTAATGGAGTCCTAGATATAGATCTCACATGGAGTAATATTAGAACTACGAACTAAGATATTAGAAAAGCAATATTTTAATCGCAATAATGGAAATCAATTTGCTTATCTGTCACTAATAGGCAATTGAAATAAATATGTAATTTTTAATAACTCTTAAATAACTAATTATACTAATGAGGTTTTTAATGTGATATTAAATATATAAGAAAACATCCTTCTCCTTGTCAAGAAATTATAGTGAATGGATAAAGTGAATCAGTTCAATTTGTATTGTGCCAAGTAGGAGCATACATATTCTTTACCCTTTGGCCCAAGCCTAAAAAACATTGACTAATCTTACGCTTGTTTACTGAATCTGAGGCTAGGCTGAGAGGATACCGACTCTTACTTCAGAGCTCCCACGTTCCCCTTGCTTGAGGGCTAACATCTACACTTTAGCACCCAAATGATAGGATCGAATTAGAGATTTTAATCTGTCACTCTAAAATCTCCAATTCTATGTCCGATAATTTTATTTCCCTATTAATTTGCACCCAACTTCCAAGGGTTTTACCTCCCTGAATCTTGGATGTAATCTTCACTTTAGTTATAAAACTCAACATATTTTAACAAATAATTGGTCAAATTGAAAGCAAATTAAGATCAAAGTGAAAAGATCATCACAATTTCTTAAACATTATTGGCCAGATTGAAGGTAAATTAAGATCAAAGTGAAAAGATCATCACAACTTCTTTAACATTTATGACCAGATTGAAAATAAATTAAGATCAAAGTGAAAAGATCATCACAATTTCTTAAACATTTTTTTGACCTCCATGAATCTTAGATGTAATCTTCACTTTAGTTGTAAAACTCAACATATTTTAACAAATCAATTGGCTTTGACCTCCCTAAATCTTGGATATAATCTTCACTTTAGTTGTAAAACTCAACATATTTTAAACAAATCAATTCCTGATTGAAAGTAAATTAATATCGAAGTGAATATATCATCACAATTTCTTAAACATTTTCATGGCTTCACCAATTCAAATCACCATTTCATAAATCTCAAGACAAAAAGAAAGACAGAGAAAACTACTCAGATCTCATGGGGAAACACAACAAAACTCAGAATTCATATATAAAATCAAAATCATACAAACTACAAACAATAAATAAAACTATGTCTAATTTCTCCATAAGTAAACTCCTTGAAGTTCCTCTGAATCTCTTCCTTTTTTTACAGCACACAAAATTCCTCTTCGAAGCGACAAGGAGGAAGGAATCTCTCACTTAACCTCCACTCACACAATCTCTCAAAGAATTCCTCACAATTTAGACTCTCTACCAAAAACTAATGGAACATTTCTAACCTCCAGGACCTCTAAGATCTCTCCAATTTTTGGCCAAAACCATCTTTTAAAGTTGTGGATAAGCTTTCCCAAGGGTTGCCTTAGCACCCCTCCAAAATTCGTCCTCATCCAAAGCATGGTTGGATATAACCACCGAGCTCACCGTCGGCGGCTCAAGGGCGCCGTCAGCGGGCCTTCTAAGTGAATTAATTCTTGGGTCTCGGGAAAATCTCGTTATCGACGCTGTTGGGCTAGCCGTCGGTGCCCTAGTTCAAATCTTCACATTTTGGTCCTTTTCTCTCCACATTCACTCCATTTTGCATCTTTTTGCTCCAATGACCCTAATTCGTCATTCCTGCAACAAAACATCAAAAATACCTTTCTTTAAAGTGCAATATCATCAAAAACAGTATAAAATAGGTATGAAAATCTCAGCATATTTTCCTTTGGTCAAAATCCCCCAAACTTAAATATTACTTGTTCTCAAGTAATTTTGGTACTACATAAAAGTTATGATCTATTGTAGTAAAGTTTTTATTCAGAAATACTATAAGTTTGATTTAGATAAATATCATAGTGAGATTTTCAAAAAAGAATCAAGTAATTAAATTAACTCTGTAGCTACAAGATTATCTCGTCATCAAGTTTAAGAGTTCTAATCTTCTATTCATTTCAAGAATGACTATATGTTGCAATAATAAGTCACTTAGAATATTCAAATGATAGGAATTTTATGGGAACGCTACTAGTGAAAGATCTAATCCATAAATATAAGTTCAGGAATGTATTTAGGTTTTCCCTTTAGGTAGGTCCAGTGAAGCCAATTTTTGATTAGGCATATCCTTTCTTTTTTTCTTTTTTCAAGTGAGGATTATTATATCTGGATATCATTTAACGATTTTGAACATCAACTTTCTTTCCCTAAATTTGAAGCTTAAAGCATTCCTTTACCTTAAAAATATTTCATAGTTTTTACATCATTAAGCCCCAAAATTTTCTCCTCAAATGAATTTCCAGCTTCTTAATACTTTAAAATATAGTTTCCCTTACTTTAAATAGTTAATTATAGTCTAATTCTCTTATACTAAAATATCTTATGTTACAAAATTGGTTTTCATTACAAAAATATTTCTTTAAATCCACCACAATAATTAAATAGCTACAAAATATAATTACCTGAATTAAATTCACTACATTAAATCATATAAATAATTTTTGAAAATAGTTAAATAGAGGACATCTAATAGTTAATCTTTTTCTTCCCTCCCCCAAACTTAAATTTTGCAATATAAAATGATATAGGTGGAAAGAAAAACTCTAAATATAAATTATACCTCAGTATTTTAGGCATTTTCATCATTCTGAAATTTTGGCAGTCCTTCTCAAAATTTCTATTTCACCTGTTCTGTAATATTAGGAGCTTTCAAACATATAAATCACTAGAGAAATTTTTGGGTAATGAAATTTTTAAATAAGTATAAAACTAAAACATTAAATAAACACAATATTTCCTAACACAACCACAATACTACACAAAACAATTACAATTAAAATGCGAAATAAAAATCACATTACATTACAAAATACTACTCAACAATAAACAATTACAATCAAAATGCAAAATAAAAATCACATTACATTATAATCCACAAAATACTACTCAGCATATATTATACAATACATGCAAATTTAACTACCACACTAACTATATAATAATAATTAAAAATTACCCAAGTACAACATAATAATAGAAATGAAAGTCCAAATACACACAAACATCCATTTCTATTACAAAAGATCACAAAAAGTACAAGTACAAGTACATCGACTACTATCAAATATCAAAATCCCAAACTATGTCTTTGTCTCCTTGATCAGCAAGTGGATTGGGTTGATACCGAGTATATCAAGGGTACTCAGGGAAAGTAACATCAGGCTCACCTCCGTAGTGTCGGGCCTGAGCTTTGTAATAAGCTACCTCAAAATTTGAGTGTCTGTGAAGGTACTCACTATCATAATCATGTCAATGTTCTAAACCTCTAATCCTTTCATTTATCAATTCTATACCCTTCCGCTGCAAGGTCAACTCATTCACCAAATTAGTCAGAGTAGGGGAACTAGAAGGTGGAAGGTCATAGCTTGTAGAGGGGACATCTCTACTAGTAGAAGGTTCTTGACTTCTACTTCCAGTTCTCAATTTCTTATGGGATTCATAAGTTTTCAAATTGGCTTTACTAATGGGTTTCATAGGGTAAACCCATTCCTCATCTCCTCCATCTTCCACTCCTGTAAGTTGGCAAAGTGCATAAATAAGACCAGGATGTCCTAGACCTCCACTTATTTCACTCCTTGTGGTAGTCAATATATTCATAAAAATAATTCTCCCCGTGTTTATATTTCCATTATTTTGAATACAAAAATTTAGAATAGCTCTATCTCTAGTTACCTCACTATGGTGATAAGTCGGTAACAAAGTAGAGGAAATAAAATAGTGTCATGCCTTAGAGGTGGCATTTAACATGGAAGCAGAAAAATTTACCCGTTCTTGTTGCTTAATCTTCTACGTTCCTTTCCCATCAGTGAGAAAGTGGATCACATCATTCAGGGAACCTTCCATAGTACTGAAGGATTCATAATGGTAGCTATAAGAGTCTGGGACTTCGTAAAAGGTGGTTATGCAGGCGGCAGTAAATTCAACAAGAAATCCCCACACTTGAACGATTTTGTATTCAGAATAGAATATGTTGGCGTAGAATTTCTTAACAATATTTGCAACTGCTTTATTGGTGGTATAACAAAAGTTTTCCCACCTCCGCTCGGCAATAACACGTTCAATTTCTCCTTCTGGACTTTCAAAAAATCGATCTTGTATACACTTCTTTCCTTCAAATACTAAAGTAAATCTTGATTGAGCCTTCACATTAAAGAAGCGAGACTCGTCAAACTCAATTCTTCTCTTTTAACATGGAGCCATTTCAATCTAATCACAATTATAGAAAAATTCTAATGTATACTTCAAATATGCAAATAATGGCTTCCAAAAGTAATTCTTAGAGTTCAACACTAAGTTCCTATAATTTCTTCCCAATAATTTTCTCACATTCTCAATTTTTTTGGATCTCCTCAATGTGGTAGAAATTCATGGTGAAAATCAAATATTTTTAGTTTAGAGTGAAGCTCTTACCTAGAGATGATCAAATCTAGTGTCAAAAAGGCTTGAAATTTCCCCAAATCCAAGATCTCTCAAGCCCTAGCTCAAAAATTTTATTTTTAGGAGGAAGGGGATGATGAATAGTGAGAGTTGATTGGTAAAAATCGCGGTTAAAGGTGTTTTTTATGAGCTCACCATCAGCAAGGTGTTCAGCGTCGTCAGCGCGCTCTATTGAAATCTAAACATAAGTCTCGGGAAAAATCCATCGTCGGCGGCGTCGAGGGCGTCGTCGGCGGGCTCTATTGATTTGGTTCAATTTCTGGATTTTTGTTCAATCAATTTCAAGCCTAAACGACATCCGTTCAATAATTATAGACATAATTTTAAGTGATTACATGATGTACTTATCACAAATAAACTTTCACAACACAAAACATCACATATATATATAAATTCCAAGGGGTACAATATACGTTGCATAACACACCTAAGTTTGGTATTTTCTCAACCTTAATACATTAATTCAGCGTTGCATTCCAAGCCATAACACTCAAAACGCTGAAAACAAAACATCTTATGCTTAGTCTCAACTATACAGAGATCTAAGAGCATAATTCTAAAGCAAAGCAAATGCAAAGTTCAAATCAAATTACATATATAGAGAGACAGGTAGTAATATAAATCTACTATTCATCAGATTCCATACTTGATTCTCCTTTGAGATCACCCATTGATTACAGATGAACAAAGAGGTTGTATAAGGGTCGGTATGGAAATTCTTCAGTAGAATCCTCTTCTAACAATTTCATCCTCCTCATCAGCCGTATCAAACTATCGTCTAAATGTCCAGAGTGCTCAAAATTTTCTTTCATCCTCTAGTCTAGATGATCAAAGTAATCAGAAATATTATTAATTTCATTCATGACATTTTGTACCTCTTTATCCAATTTCTTGATTCTGCGCATGATCACCAGAGTCTTGTCATGAACTAAGGGTTGAACTGGCAGTGAATTTTGAGACGCTTGATCTAAAATGATAGTCATGTCATTTTCATCTTCGAAAGTTGGGAATCTCTCAGGTGGGTCCAAAGGCTTCCAAGGTAGAAGTACCTTTTCCCAATTTTTGTAGGATACTTGGAACTGACTGCAAAGTGAGAAAATTGTGGAAGGGTGTCCAAGCCCATAAGTTGATCCATGAATGATCAGGCCCAAAACAGACATCACAATTATTGATCCGATATCGATCGGCAGTCCCCTTTGGATGCAGTAATTCAGAATAGCACTTTCTTTAGAAACTTTATCGATCCTCATTATCGGTAACAGTTTCGCAGAAATCAAGAAGTGCCATTGTTTCAAAATAGGATTTAGGAGTGTCGCAGAAAAACTAACATACATGTTTTCTTTCATTTCCCAGTCTTCAGTTTCCTCCGTTAAATATTGATAAATCTCTTTCATTTGGTTTTTTGTAGGGACGAAGTGGGAATAGTGGCAGACAGGAAAGTTCTTAATCATGTATAATTCATTGATTCATGCAGGAATGAAATTGATCCATCTACCTCGCACATAAACAATTCCCTGGTTGATTCCATGCAAATTTGCATAAAATTCCTTTACCAAAGGAATAACCACGGCAGCAGTAGTATTGCACAACACTTCCCATCTTTGCCGCACTATCATCTCTTCAATTTTCATGGAGGGATTTTTCAATCCTCAATTTACAAATCCTTGTTCATTGATCAATCTTTTTTTCATCAATACTTTGTTGAAGATTTGTTGCGCTTCTGCATTAATAAACTTTCTCCGATTGAACACTCGCATTCTGGGATTTTCAGGGAAATTGGACGCCATAGGAATGAAATTGGTGGAGTTTCACATCATTTTTGGGGGAAATATGAACTTAAGAATCAAATTTGGGAGTTTAAAAGGCTAACTCCTGCCCAAAAACTGCCAAAAATCGCCATTCAAACTTCAGAAACCGCCATCTCACCGGTCTCGCCGTCGACGGGGTCGAGGGCACCATCGGTAAGCTTCTGTATTTATTTTACCTGGACTCTCGGGAAAAACCCGCCATCGGCGGCATCGAGGGCGCCGTCGGTGCCCAAGGCAAAAATTACACAATTTCGCTCTGGTCTTAATGCGTTCCAATTTTTCTCTATGGATCCAATTCTTATGATGATTCAAGGAAAAATAATAGTAGAGCTTAATACTACCACAAACTAACAATAATTTCAAATATAAACTATTATAATTGCAATAAAAGTAAAGATAACTATGGGTTGCCTCCCATAAAGCGCTTGGTTTGACGTCGTCGGCCCGACCTATTCAAGTGTTATTCAGGTTGATTGATCATTAAAACCTCTTTAAAATTTGGTCTTTTACCCTCAAAATATGGTTTTAATCTATGTCCATTTACTTTAAATCTATTTTCAGTCTTCTGATCTTCAATTTCAACAGCTCGGTAAGTATAAACTTGAGTCACAGTAAAGGGTCCTAACCAACGAGACTTCAATTTCCCAAAAAATAACTTCAGTCTAGTATTTTAAAGCAAAACTTCTTGTCTTTGTTCAAAGTTCTTTTAGTTAATATTTCGGTCATGCCATAACTTTCGTTTCTCCTTATAAAATATGTCGTTATCATAAGATTTATTTCTTAATTCTTCCAATTCATTTAATTGTAACAATCTCTTCTTACCAGCATCTTTCAAGATTTCTTAATTCTTCCAATTCATTTAATTGTAACAATCTCTTCTTACCAGCATCTTTCAAATGTTCTTTCAATTCATTTAATTGTAACAATCTCTTCTTACCAGCATCTTTCAAATTATAATATCTTTAATCGCCCAATATGCTTTATGCTCCAATTCTACTGGTAAGTGACAAGTCTTTCAAAAAATCAGTCTTAATTCATTCAATTGTAACAATCTCTTCTCACCAGCATCTTTCAAATTATAATTGAATTCTTTAATCACCCAATATGCTTTATGCTCCAATTCTTACAAGCATCTTTCAAATTATAATTGAATTCTTTAATCGCCCAATATAATTATAATTGAATTCTTTAATCGCCCAATATGCTTTATGCTCCAATTCTACTAGTAAGTGAAATCTTTCCAAAAATCAATCTGTAAGGAGTCATTCCAATAGGAGTTTTATAAACAGTCATGTAAGCCTATAATGATGTATCCAGTCTAGTGGACCAATCTATTCTACTAGGGTTTACTGTCTTTTCAAGTATTTGTTTAATCTCTCTATTGAAAACTTCAGCTAACCCACTGGTTTGAGGGTGATATGCAGTATAGATTCTATGAATAATATTAATTTTTTTTTATCAATCTCCGAATGTATTTATTCCTAAAATGGGATCCTCCGTTGGTGATAGTCATTCTAGGCATTCCGTACCTAGTCAAAATATTTTTAATTAAAAACCTGAAAACACTTTTAGCATCACAACGAGGTAGAGCTTGTGCTTCAATCTACTTAGAAATGTAGTCTACTGCAATTAATATGTATAAGTTCCCAAATGAAGGAATAAATGGCCCCATAAAATCTAATCCCCAAACATCAAAGATCTTAACATAACATGAAATTCAGAGGCATTTCATTTCTTCTAGATATATTGCCTACTCGTTGACATCAATCCACAAATGAAGGAATAAATGGTCCCATAAAATCTAATCCCCAAACGTCAAAGATCTCAACTTCTCGAAATTAAGAGGCATTTCATTTCTTCTAGATATATTGCCTACTCATTGACATCAATCACAAGTTTTTATGTATCTATAAACATCTCTAAAGATAGTAGGCCAATAAAATCCAGCTTGTAAAATTTTATAAGCAGTTTTATCAATCCCAAAATGTCCTCCAAATTGAGAATCATGACATTTCTGAATGATTAGCTCAGTTTCTTCATAAGGTACACATCTTCTCATAATCAGATACTTACATTGTTTATATAAATAAGGCTCATCCCAAAAATATGCTTTCACATCATGAATGAATTTCCTTTATTGTTGTAGTGTCAGTAAAGGTGGCAAAATATCACTTACAATATAGTTAACAATATCAACATACCATGGTATTTTCCACTCATTAATATTATAAAGTTGTTCATCAGGGAAACTGTCTGTAATTTCATTGTCGATGTCAAATAATTCATGATTTTCTAATCTTGATAAATGATCAGCAATTTGATTATCAGTTCCCTTTCTATCAATAACTACAAGATCAAATTCTTGCATCAAAAGTATCCATCTAATTAATCTTAGTTTGGCATCCTTCTTTTGCATTAGATATTTAATAACAGAGTAATCAGTGTGCACAACACATTTAACTCAAATTAAATAAGATCTAAATTTTTCCAAAGCATACACATTGGCCAGTAACTCTTTTTCAGTGACAATATAGTTAATTTGAGCATCATTAAGAGTTTTACTAGTGTAGTATATAACCTTAAAAATCTTTTCATACCTTTATCTAAGAATAGCTCCAATAGCAGAATCAATAGCATCACACATCAGTTCAAATGGTTTCTCCCAATTAGGTGAAACTATAATAGGGGTTGTGATTAATTTTTCCTTTAATAACTTTAAGGCATTTAAACAGCTTTCAATAAATTCAAATTTCTTGTCCTTTTGTAAAAGTTGGCATAGAGGTTTGATAATTTTTGCAATTCAAATGGTTTTCCCAATTAGGTGAAACTATAATAGGGGTTGTGATTAATTTTTCCTTTAAGCATTTAAACAGTTTTCAGTAAATTCAAATTTCTTGTCTTTTTCTAAAAGTTGGCATAGAGGTTTGGTAATTTTTGAAAAATCTTTAATAAAACGCTTGTACAACATGTCCAAGAAAACTTCTTATCTTACATTAGTAGGAGGTGTTAGTAGAGATATAACTTCAATTTTTGCAGGGTCTGCTTCCATACCATCTTCCAAAATTTTATGCCCTAACAGAATTCCTCCTACAACCATAAATTGACATTTCTCCCAATTCAGAACCAAATTAGTTCTTTTGCATAACTCTAAGACTTTTTCAAGATAATTTAAGCATGCATCAAATGATGTTCCAAATACAGAGAAATCATCCATCAAGATAATTTAAGCATGCTCAAATGATGTTCCAAATACGTAAGATAATTTAAGCATGCTTCAAATGATGTTCCAAATACAGAGAAATCATCCATAAATACTTAAGATAATTTAAGCATGCGTCAAATGATGTTCCAAATACAGAGAAATCATCCATAAACACTTTCTAAGCATGCGTCAAATGATGTTCAAAATACAGAAAAATCATCCATAAATACTTCCAATCCATCATGTCAAATGATGTTCCAAATACAGAGAAATCATCCATTAATACTTCCAATCCATCATCAATTAACATTCCAAATATAGAGAAATCATCCATAAAGACTTCCAATCCATCATCAATTAACTTACTAAATATTAGAGAAATCATCCATAAATACTTCTAATCCATCATTAATTAACTTACTAAATATAGACATCATACATCTCTGGAATGTTGCAGGTAGAAATCATCCATAAATACTTCTAATCCATCATCAATTAACTTACTAAATATGGGCATCATACATCTATGGAATGTTGCAGGTGCATTACACATAACTCTAAAACTTTTTCAAGATAAATTAAGCATGCGTCAAATGATGTTCCAAATACAGAAATCCATAAACACTTCTAATCCATCATCAATTAACTTACTAAATATAGACATCATACATCTTTGGACTAAAACTTTTTCAAGGTAATTTAAGTATGCGTCAAATGATGTTCCAAATACAGAGAAATCATCCAAGATAATTTAAGCATGCTCAAATGATGTTCCAAATACCTTTTTCAAGGTAATTTAAGCATGCATCAAATGATGTTCCAAATACAGAGAAATCATCCATAAATACTTCTAATCCATCATCAATTATCAAATGATGTTTCAAATACAGAGAAATCATCCATAAATACTTCCAATCCATCATCAATTAATAAATGATGTTCCAAATACAAAGAAATCATCCATAAATACTTCCAATCCATCATCAATTAACTTTATAGACATCATACATCTCTAGAAGGTTGCAGGTGCATTATATAATCCAAATGGCATTCTTCAAAAAGCAAAAGTTCCAAAAGGACTAGTAAATGTTGTCTTTTCTTGATCCTTAGGAGCAATAAGAATTTGATGGAAACCGCTATATCCATCTAAGAAACAAAAATATTTCTGCCCAGCAAGTCTATCTACTATTTGATCTAAAAAGGGTAAAGGGAAGTTATCTTTCCTGGTGGCAGTGTTTATTTTTCTATAATCAATGCAAATATGTCACCCAGTAACTTGTCTGATACATATTAATTCATTATTTTCTTTTGTTTCAACGATCACTCCTCTTTTCTTAGTGACTAAATGAATTGGACTTATCCACGCACTATCTGAAATAGGATATATAATTCTAATGTCTAACCATTTCAAAATTTCCTTCTTAACTACTTCTTTCATCATTGGATTTAATCTCCTTTGTGTATCAACTCTTGGTTTATACTGTTCATCTAGTATAATTCTGTGCATATAGATCGAATGACTGATTCCCTTAATATCAGCTAATGTAACTACTTCTTTCATCATTGGATTTAATCTCCTTTGTGGATCAACTCTTGGTTTATATTGTCCACTTCTTTCATTATAGGGTTTAATCTCCTTTGTGGATCAACTCTTGGTTTATATTGTTCATCAATTCTTTCATCATTGGGTTTAATCTCCTTTGTGGATCAACTCTTGGTTTATATTGTTCATCTAGCATAATTCTATGCGAGTTTAATCTCCTTTATGGATCAACTCTTGGTTTATATTGTTCATCTAATATAATTCTGTGCATACATATCTAAGGACCGATTCCCTTAATATCAGCTAAGGTTCAACCAAAAGCTTTCTTATATCTTTTCAATGTATGTAACAGTCATTGCTCTTGCAAATCATTTAATTCTGAAGATATAATCACAGGTAATGTAGATGAGTCTCCCAGAAACACATACTTCAAGTGGCTAGGCAATATTTTCAACTCAAGTTTAGGTGGTTTTATAATTGACGGAACTAGATTCTTCTCAGCATTTTCTGAAATATCCAACATTGAACATAATCTAATTCTTCATTTTCTAATTCATCCAAAATAACTTCATCACTCTCTTCAAAATTTTAAAATGATCTTTAAAATGCTCCTTCAATAGATGTACACTAATTTCCATGCGAAAATATTTGTTATCTCTTTCAACAGCAGGGTATTTCATAGATTTTGCAATGTTAAAATTCACCTCTTGATCATTAACTTTCATAGTTAATTTTCCTTTTTGAACATCTATCATAGCTTGTCCAGTAGCTAAAAATGGTCTCCCTAAAATGATAGTTATTTCTTTATCTTCCTCCATATTTAAAACAATGAAATCCATAGGAAAGATAAATTTATCAACTTTTACTAACACATCTTTTATAACTCCCTTAGGATATGTAACTGAACAATCCGCTAACTAAAGAGTTACAGAAGTAGGTGAGACTTCTCCTAAACCTAATCTTTTGAAAATTGATTGAGGCATAAGATTAATGTTGGCTCCCAAATCACATAAAGCTCTTCCATAAAATTTTACACCGATATCACACACTATAGTGAAACTGCCAGGATCTTTTAATTTTTTAGGAAGCTTTTTCTGAATAATTGCACTACACTATTCGCTAAGTGCAACAGTTTCATTATCAGTGAACTTCCTTTTCTTGTTCAGAATATCTTTCATAAATTTCACATAATTGGGCATTTGCTCTAAAGCTTCTACAAAGGGAATATTTGTCGTTAACTTCTTAAGAATTTATAAAAATCAGGAAAAATGTTTATTCTGTTTGTGTTGCTTCAATTTTTGAAGAAACGGTGGTGGAGCTTTCTCCACAGTCATTTTCATTAGTGTAAATGGATATTCTAAATCTCGGTATTCATGATTCTTTTCTTTGTCAGTATCCACTTTCTCTTTTTCAGTTTCTGTTTCTTTTTGTACTCTTGTTTCCAATTATTTTACACTTCATAATTGTATCGCCTTGATTTGTTCTTTTCCTTGATCTTTAAGATTTGGTTCCACAGTACTAGGAAAAGTTCTTAATGTTCGGTTACTAAGCATAGTAGCGATATGCCCTAATTGATTTTCAATATTCTTAATAGCAGTTCCTTGATTTTATAACTAAATTCCTTGAATTTGTAATTGATTTCCTTGATTCTGCAATTGTTGACCCATGTTTAATATCAGCTTTTCCATTGATAACTTCTTCGCTTTAATTTGAGTGTTATTGTTAAATCCTGGAGGATAAGAAAGTCTATAGTTAACATTTCTTTGGTTGGATGAATTTCCTAATGGGTTCACTGGGTTGTTCGCCCATTTTTGATTTGTAGAAGAATTGTTATTCCAATTAAAATTTGGATGATTCTTCCAACCTGGGTTATGATAGTTTGAATAAGGGTTGTTGGTTCTATTAATAGCATTTAAAGTCTCATATGAAGGTTGAAAATCCACAAATTGCCCAGATGAATATTCCATCACAGGAGGTGTTGGAGAATAATTCATCCCATAATGATCTAATTTCTTAGATATTGCAGCAATCTATGAAGCTAACATCGATATTGCATCAGAAATCATGGATACTAGCTATTCTTTTAGGATATACCCTTTCAGAGGGCAATTGAAAATTATTGGTAGTCGTCTCTTCTATTAACAAATAAGCCTCATCAAAAGGTTTTGACATTAAAGAACCATCAGCCGCAGCATCTATAATCAATCTAAGTTATCCCACTAATCCATTATAAAAAGTTTGAATTATCAACCAATTTGGTAACGAATGATGAGGGCATTTCCTAAGAAGATCTTTAAATCTCTCTCAAGCTTCGTATATTGGCTCTCCATTAATTTGACACAACGATGTTTTGTCATTTCTAAGTTTAGCAGTTTTGGATGAAGGGAAATATTTGGATAAAAATTTCTGTGAAAGTTCTCCTCAAGTTCTAATAGATCCTGGTGCTAAAAAATTTAAACACATCTTAGCCTTATCCCTCAGTGAAAAAGGAAAAAGTCTAAGTCTAACAACA
>JXCR01133052.1:8475-28834 GCA_002079205.1 Phalaenopsis hybrid cultivar
CCCCACTTACTAAGTGCTAGAGGTTAGGACCAATATGTGGAACTTCAAGTTGAGAAAGGAGAAGTTTAGAATTTCTAATGGTGAGGGTTCCTTTTCTAGTTTTCTAGGAATAGTCAACAGGAAAGTCCTATGGCTAGACATTAGGCAAATAAAGAGGAAAAACTAAACCTCAACCAAAAGTGAGGTCAACAAATGGACCCCTAATAGGTGTGTTGTGCTGGTCAAAGAACACCGCGCGTATTGGCATTAAATGACAAGATCAAAAAGACCAACACAGACTTCAAAGTCAACAGACATAGAAGGTAGTGTAGAATTTGAATGCTAGCTGTTTCTGCTGGGGAATTAGTAAGTAAATATTTGATCAAAATCAGGAGGTAGAAACTCTCGCTGGGGATTGGAGAGTGAGCTTGAGTTATCGAATTTTAGGTGCTTATAGAGGATGGGAGTCAGTGTGTAGGTGCTATCCCCGAGATGGGAATTGAATCTTAGGTATCAATCTCAAAAGAAAATTGGATTTTAGGTACCGACCTCAAAAGATAGGGATCATAATTTAGGTACTCATCTCGAAATGAGAACTGAAATTAGGTATCAATCTCAAAAAGAGAATCGAAAGTAAGCGACTAGCCTTGAAAGGAGGGAATCAGAAGTTAGGGACTGATCCTGAAATGAGAATTAGAATTTAGGTATCAGAATTTAGGGACTGATTTTGAAATTGAGAATTGAAATTTAAGGATCAATCTCAAAAGAAATTTGAAAGTTAGGGATCGACCTTGAAAGGAGGGAATTAGAAGTTAGGGACTGATCCCGAAATGAGAATTAAAATTTAGGTGTCAATCTCAAAAAGAGAATCGGAAGTTAGGGACCAACCTCAAAAGGTAGGAATAAAAATTTAGGTACTGATCTCAAAAATGAGAATTGAAATTTAAGGATCAATCACAAAAAGAAAGTCGGAAGTTAAGGACCGACCTTGAAAGGAGGGAATCAGAATTTAGGGACTGATTCCAAAATGAGAATTGAAATTTATGTATCAATCTCAAAAAGAGAATCAGAAGTTAGGGACTAACCTCAAAAGGTAGGAATCAAAATTTAAGGACTAATTCTGAAAATGAGAATTGAAATTTAAGGATCAATCTCAAAAAGAAAGTCCAAAGTTAGGGACCGACCTTGAAAGGAGGGAATCAGAAGTTAGGGACTGATCCCGAAATGAGAATTGAAATTTAGGTATCAATCTCAAAAAGAGAATTGGAAGTTTGGGACCGAACTCAAAAGGTAGGAATCAGAATTTTGGTACTGATCTCAAAAATGAGAATTGAAATTTAAAGATCAATCTAAAATAGAAAGTCAAAATTTAGGGACCGACCTCGAAAGGAGGGAATCAGAATTTAGGGACTGATTCCAAAATGAGAATTGAAATTTAGGTATCAATCTCAAAAAGAGAATCAGAAGTTAGGGACCGACCTCGAAAGAAGAGAATCAAAATTTAGGAAACTATTCCAAAAATGAGAATAGAAATTTTGGTATCAATCTTAAAAAGTGAATCGGAAGTTAGGGATTGATCTCAAATAATGGGAATAAGAAGTTAGGGACTGATCCCAAAATGAGAATTGAAATTTATAAAGAGTTTGTGGTGTTGAACCCATAGATATGTGTCATGTGATAATGTTGACATTGGTGAGGAAGATATGTGAAATGTTGCGAGGTTTTGTGCAGAATGTGAAATTCCGTGAGGATGTGAAGAGAATTAGTGCAGACAAAGATAGTCGTGTTACTCGAGCAAAGAGTAAGAGATCGAGAAATTGAGAGAATCAACTCAACATATTTATTTTCATTTTTCTTGTTGTTTTTATTACGTTTAATTTTAAAAATATGTTTTCCAAAATTTAATTTTCATTGGTTGAATGATTTATTTTTTAAAAAGAGTGTTTTATTTTAACTTTATCATTAAGTTTTCATTGTTTTGTTTTTTATTCTTTGTAGCTTAGAACCAACTTATGATTCTGTGGCTTTTATCCATCACACAAAATGGAAATTGAGCAAATCGACAAATTTCTGGAAAATATTTCATTAATCTGCTTCAACATGTGTTACAGATTGAGTACAGGCCTGAGCCTCAAAAGGTACAATATGTTAAATGCATCAAAGTACATCTGAAAATATCTTATGCTGCGTACATATCACAAGCTGAGCAAATCTGATACATATATCATCATATCTATCAAAATGCAGTACAAAAAGGTGTCCCTTGAGTGCCCATCTCTGGTGTGGTGAGCTCTTGATCGAGCTGACCTACTAATCCATGCTCCAGGACAAGGTTTCCCTTTGCATGTGTTTAGAGGTGCAACCCTCTCATAGCTCCTACGACAGTAGTTCTTCCAACTCTGGATCTGGTTAAAATACATATGACATTTTGCTGTCATCCATCCTTCAGAAAGTTACAGACACCCTACGGCATCATACCCCTGGAATGCAATGTTTAGCGACGTCTGCTTTGTTTCCTTTAAGAACCAACACTTAACCCATGGGTAGTAGAATCTCCACGGATCTTGTGAACTCGCCGGGGCCAATGATGTCTATTTCTTTCCCAACCAGGATATTACTTTTGCTCATGAAGGAGACCACATAGAAAGGCCTTACAAAGTCGTGATGGTCAATATGCAGGGGTACACAGACACCTTCATCATATATATATATATATATATATATATATCCAATTTGNATACAGCTGTTAGGAATACAGTCAGCTGGAAGTATGCTCCATCGAACCATTCTCTTGATCATCCATTTTATCATGGGAGGTAGTGGGTCCACTTCATCGTAATCAAAATCCGTGGGGGATTTTCTTGTCTGTCTTGGGTGAAATTGTAACAGCAGCCACATGTATAGTGATCCCGCCCTTTCCACGCATCCATTTTTGTTTCTCAGAACAGGTTCTTTCCATCAGAAGACCTGTTAGACCTCTTTCTCTTAGATAAAAAATGTAGTTGAGAATACTTCTTTCATTGCTTTCGAAGAAGACACTAATGTATAGCTCCACGCCTTCTAGTATATTGATGAATCTTCCTTGAACTTCTTCATAGAATTCAAATTCCCTTTTGTTTATTTTACTCATCTTGTAGTATTCTGCCGCAGAGATGATCGGGGGGTGTCGAAGATACTCCCTCATTTCAGTTTCAACGGGAATCCAAGCTGGCGTTGTCTCTGTTTGCAGCGGAGCATATAACTCTGTGTCCAATGGGATATACTGCTCTGTATCCAACGGGCTATACGGTTCCCCCATCAGGTGATCAGCGGTCTAAAATCCATCATCAGTGGATGTGTACTCCTCCAAAGTACTGTAGCGCTTTAGATGGAGGACGTTGCAATTCAGGCACTCTACAAATGCTCCTATAGCTGGTGTATGTGTAGGTATCTTCGTGTTTCATGTCGGCAACCCGTACAAAGAACATCTGAAACTCGTGGTATCTCCAGCTTTGTAGCAAATCCAGACTCATCATCTATAGCAGGTAGGCTAGAAGAGGTCTCTCTCATGTCTGGATCATAGATATTCCCCTCAGAGATAGGGGTAAGCAAGTTTTTTGCCTCCTTATGGCGACTTCTTCCTTCATGTAAGAAAGCCCTATGCTTTCGGCGGTTGGCGTTTTTGAGCTGATTTCTCTGCAACGGGGCATCTGGTGATCTTTCATCATTGGCAATGACCAGGCCCCCGGTTGGTGCAGCTATCACGGACAGTAGGCGGCTAGTCCCCTCCATCGGGTCTTGCTGTACTATCACATTTCTTCCCTTCATTGAGGAATTATCCCTGATGCTTAACCTTAGTAGCGATGGTAGTCCTTTTTCCTGACGGCTAACCACATTCATCAGAGGACCCTCATAGTCCATGTCAACTTGACTAAAGTCCATGTCAAAGTCTATGGTGCCACCCTGCGGCGCCTTTTCCTCGTTAAGTGCGAGGTTCCAACCATCTCTGAAAGCAAAGATCAGCCTCTGACCTAACATTTTTCTCTACAGACGACAGGAAAAACATCAGTGAGCTGAAATTTAGCAGGAACAAGAACAAAACAATGTGTTTATTAAAGAAAATTTTAGTTTATGTTGATGAGAAAATTGTTCATTTATGTATGTATTTTGTTTATTAGTAGTATATTAAATTTAAAGGTAGAAAAGAGAAAAAATTGAAGTATATATAAAAAAAGTTTTCATTATATTGAGGTTAATTTTATTACAAAATTTTGAACCAGTCACAAACGTTTAGCTAAATAGATAACCTCAGGACGATCAAAATTTTAAAATTTCATGTTAAGCAATGTCAAGTTGCGTAGTATGTCTTCAGGTACCATCCATTGATTGACATCATAGGTCTTTCACCCCAAAAATCTACTAGTTGGTTGGCTCCTTCTGTGTAGACCTTTTGCATGACAAATGGTCCCTCCCAAGTTAGCTCGAATTTTCCACCTATCTTGCGGCGTGCAAGAATAGGCCTTTTGAGCACGAGTACGAGCTCACCAACTTGGAATGTCCTTGGGCGAACCAATTTGTCATGAGCTTGTACCATCTTTGCTTGATAAAGCTCCAAATGTTGTTGTGCTTCTAGTTATTTTCCTTTGAGACTTTCCAATTCCTCATGTCTGAGTTTTGAACTTTCTTCTATTGTCAGTTGATTGACAACATCGACTTTGAGAGACAGTGTCTGAACTTCTAACAGTAGTACGACCTCAGACTCGTGCACGGGCATGTAGAGTGTAGACTAAATGCGAGTTTTGAACTTTGTTCGGTAGGCCTACAAGGTTTCTAAGAGTTTTTTAAGCCAATATCTTTTGTATTCATCCACTACTTTCTTCAAAATTTGTACCAGTGTCTTATTGAAGGCCTCAGCCAGTCCATTTGCCCTGGGATAGTAAATTATAGAGTATCTATAGTCTATCCTGTGTCATTTGACAAAATTATTGATTTTGGTGCTTTTGAAGGCTGTCGCATTATCAGAGATTATTCTACACGGAACCCCAAAATGGTAGATGTCTTGGCTCTTAAAGAATTGAAGGACGTGTTGTGTTGTAACCTCTCGTAACGACACTATTTCTGCCCATTTAGAAAAGTAATCTGTAGTGGCTAGTATGAATCTGTGTCCCTTAGAAAACTGAGGGTTTATCAGACCTATTGTGTATGTGCCCCAACACTCGAATGGGCACGAATCAATTGTTGGGTGTAGCAAATTTGGAGGTTGGTGCAAGACCACCCGATGCACTTGGCTCTGGTGACATCTTCTGGCTGTATCCATGCAATCAGACATCATTGTTGGCCAATAATATCTGAGTCTCTTGATCTTCATTTTAATCTTTGGCCCTGACTGGTGAGCACCACACAATCCAGCATGTACTTCTTTGACAATATTTTGTGCTTCTGTTCTGCTTAAACATCGTAGCCACATCTGATCAAATAATCTTCTATGGAGGACATCACCTACTAAGGCGTATGACATAGCTCTTTTTGTGATGTGGTGTGTTGCGGACTTGTCCTCTGGTAGCTTTTCAGTATGTAAATATTCTATTAGCGGCTTACGCCAATCTTCATTGTCATCAGCAATTGTGATCATCATTTCTTCTTCTTTTCCAAGCTTGTGTAGATCTTCGAGGTTGATTGGAGACAAAACTTGTCTTTCTTGTATTGTGATATCAATGGAATCCTCTTGTGGACATTCCGATTCTCTTGTAAGTTTTGCTAAAGCGTCAGCATGTGCATTACTCCCCGAGGAATTTAGTAAAAAGTTACATTGGGAATTTGTTCTAGCAGCTTCATTAAAATATAAAATAAACTATGATGATTTTTCAACTTCAAACTAAATTTACATTTCGATTTGACCAATTGAATTATTAAAATATGTTGTGAAACATGTGATACAGGAAACGGAGTATGAGTTCTACAATAGAGTGAGGATCACATTTGCTTTCATGGAGGAGAATTTCGTTCATGGAATTAAGAGCAAATAAGTAGGGAAATATTCTTTGTTGGGTGTAGAATTGAGAATCTTTAGGGTGACATACTAAAATCCCCAATTCGGTCTTAGTGTTTAAAAACTAAAGCCTTAGGGTCACAGACTAAAATCCCCAATTCAGTCTTAGTGTTTAAAAACTAAAGCGAGAGTTAGCCTTCAGAGGAGCTCTGGAGTGGGAGCCGGTATCCTCCTAGCCTAGCCATGGATTTAGGGACTAAACCTAGAGAGCCCTGGAGTGGGAGCCGATATCCTCCTAGCCTAGCCACGAATTTAGGGACTAAACTTAAGATTAGCTACTGATTTTTTATGCACTATATTAGGGTTGAGAATTATAATTGCTCCTATTTGACACAATACATATTATAAACATTTATCTCATCTCATTTCACCAGAACCTCATTGTAGTGGGAATGATGTTTTTTCACATAAGAAATGTTCATTACATAAACATAGTTTGTAGATTATTATTTACTTCTTAAAATTTTCATTTCTTTTTGCTAATAGTTAAGTACTTTAGTTTTGATAACATCTCAACATTCAAAATTAGTGATAGTGATTTCGTTTGATTTTCTGTAACATTCCTAATAAAACTTATCATTGCCAATTTATACCTTCCTTGTGGGATCGATATTCAGAGTTAAAATAGAAAGTCATTTATTACTTGATAACGATACGTATATTTGAGTAGAATCCCATTATTAATTGCCTATAATTATATATATTTTACACAACTTACTTTTCATATAAGAATCAAGTTTTTGGTATTGTAGTGTTGTCAACTTCATAAACCCTTACATATAAAAAATTAGGATCAAGGTTTGAGGATTTTCTTTCCTGAATCCGAGACAACTAATCTAGCAAAGGAAGCCCCTATCCTACCCCTCGTGCTATCAGTCTTCATGGTAGTATTCTTTTTCTCCTTCTTTGACATCGATGGACCTTCTAGTGAAATCTTCATCTTGAAATTGACAGGCTGGATACTTTGAACGGAAGCTTATCTTAAAGCGAACTAGATGTGGTTCAGTATTCTCTTGGATGATTTGCTCCAAACTGTACTCCATCCATCTTTTTCAGTATATGGGTCAATCAGAGATATTGGCTCGGCCGAAGTCATATTCTTTTATTTAAGGTTCCTTTAGAGCCAGTGTTTGAAGATGAAACATTCCTCTATAGTGTGTCCAAGCAATCTTTGATACGGGTAATAGTTTGGTTGATCTTTCTTGTTGATCTCTTCAGGTTTATTTGGATCTGGTAATCTAAACTCAGGCTTCTTATCACACTTTTGAACATCTTGGATATCACTTCATCTTTGAAGGAATACACTACTTTATGTCATTTTGCCAAATATATTCTCTTATTCTCTGTTCGGTGCTATCCTCCCTGAGGCGATCACTGGCTGAACTGGCCATATTCTTGTGTCTGTTTTTGAGCATGCTGTGACGACGACTGCGAGGATTTTGTGCATGTATATTAATTGGTTGTTTTCCTTTATTGACAGTTGCCACTGTTTCTGACTTCTTTTCAAATACTCTGGTTGCCTTGGATTCCTCATGAGAATCCATATATTTGATTTCTTCTTGAAGACTGCTGGCTTTGTGAGTAGCTTTTCAAAGGATTTGATGGTGAGTCCCTTGAGCATGAAAGCTACTGGCCCATGAATGCCCTTAAGTAAGATCTCAATCGTGTAATGTTCCTGCAGCTGAGGTTCACATTTCATGCTAAGGTTTCTCCACCTCAAAATATAATCCACTAAAGTCTCATTAGGCTTTTGCTTTTCCATTATGAGATCTCCAATAGAGACATGATGTTGTGCTCTGACAAATCTTTTCATGAACAATTGTTCCAACTCGGCAAATGTCTTAACTGATCCGTTGGGTAATTCAACATACCAATCAAAAGTGATCCCTGATATACTACGGACAAACTGATGGAAAAGTAAAGCTTCGTTACCTCCAGTATTACCACAACTGGCTAAAAAATGTGTTATGTGATGTCTGGGATTTCTAGTCCCATCGAATATCTTAAAGTTTGGTGACAGAAAAACTTTAGGGTATGGTACGGCATCGAACTCCTCCGGGTAAGGTCTACCCTTTAAAACCAATGCACCACCCTTAGATTGGGTTAAGGCCTCCCGAACGTGTTTGACCATTTGCTTAAATTTTTTTTCTAGCATGGCGCTTGATGGAGAATCCTTCTTTGGTTGCTCATCTCTGTTCGCTGGGGAAACTTCCCTCCTTTCATCCGTGATATGTATAATCTCTGGTTTATTGACTTCTAGAGAGGCTAACTGTGGTACTTAAGATTGTCCATGAAATGTGGCCATAGCGGTCATGGCTGCAACCATCTCTTTCATTCTTTTATCCAGTTGTCCGACTTGTTCATCCCTTAGGAGGATAGCCCTATGCAGCTCATCTACAGCATTCTCTTCAATAAGAGGTTGAGTGTCACGCGCAGATGTAGCGTCTTTGGTTTCAATGACATGAATATCCATGAAATATTCCTCAAAATAGTCATTAAAGGTAAAGTCTTCATCATCGTCAATAGAAACTCCTTGTTCTCGTGTCAACTCAAAAATCTCAGTTCTGAGCTTTTCGACTTTTTCTTTGATTATTGATTCTTGGATTGTCTTAAGGTCTGGAGGACCTTGCTGGACCTCCTTCACTCACTCATCCATCTTGCTAGCAATTGCTGCGATAATATTAGATATTTTAGACCCTGACTTCATTCCGTTATCTTGCCCTGCAGGCTTACTGGACTGTATCGGTACACGACCTTGGGTATCCATACCTTTTCTTTGATGGTGATGTCTTGAGACGGAGTTTGTCAGCAGAAACATTGGGATGTCAAGGAGAGGTATGCTCCCCATGCTGCAGACCAGATAGAATACTGGGCAATCTCTTCATCTTTTCCTTTGGAACTTTAGAAACATATTTATAGTGGGTGATTGGTAGAATTCTTAGACCCAGACATGATTTGACTTGTCGACGACCCGTGGGTCTAGTAATTATGGAATCGGCAGTAATAATGGTGGTATCAACTCTGCTTCCCAAATGAAACCAGACGAGAATGCAAGCAGGTAAAATTTTAGTTGACTTTTGATATCATCTGACATATTTGACGCCTTTAAAATTTTCTTCTTAATGCGAGGGGATACTGCACATCCTACTCATTTGAGTAACTCTCCAACTGAACAACCATCTTTAGCAGCTAGTCTCTAAAAAATTGAACTGACTCGGATGATAGGAGCAAGTATCTTTTACTCCCAACCATGTCCATGAGGTGTCGGTAAAGTAGCAGCAATCTTTTGGATACTTTCATACCTGTTAGTGTCCATTAGGGATGGGACCTACTCCCTTGCAGAAGTGGATAAATTTCCAACAACGTTGACTCATCTTGGTGAGGATCTTCATCAATTGGTACTTCCTCAAAAATTTGGGCTTTAGTAGCCCTCTGAACCTTCCTGTTAATGGATACTAATGCATACAAAAGTATTCAGAATATCACCTCTACTTTATCATCACCTCATGGACATGGTGGGAAGAGAAAGAAGCCTACTCCTATCACCCGAGTCAGTTCAGTTTTTCAGAGACTGCCTGCTAAAGAAGGTTGTTCAATTGGTGAGTTACTTAAATGAGTAGGGTGTGCAGTATCCCCTTGCATGAAGAAAGAAAATTTAAGGGATGAAATATATACCAGACGATCTCAGAAATCAACTGAAGCTTTGTCTGCTCACATTCCCGTCTGCTTCCACTTGGGAAGCAGAGTTAATACCACCATTCTTGCTACCAATTCTACCGTCACTAGACCCACAGGACGTCGACCAATTAAGTCACGTTTGGATCCAAGAATTCTATTAATTACCGGCCACAAGGATGTTCTTAAAGTTCCAAAGGAAAAGATGAAAAGGTTACCCTATATTATATCTGGTCTGCACCATGGGGAGCATACTTCTCTTTGACATGTTTATGTTTCTGCTGAGACACTCTCTCAAGACATCAACGTCAAATAAAGAGGTATGGGTACCCAAGGCTATCGTACCGATACGGTCTAGTAAGCCCAAAATGCAGGATCATGGAATGAAGCTAGGGTCCAAAGTATCCAACATTGTCGTAGCAATTTCTAGCGAGATGGATGAGCAAGTAGCGGATGTCCAGCAAAGTCCTCCAGATCTTAAGGTACTACAAGAATCAATAATTGAAGGAAAGGTCGAAATGCTCAAGGTCAATATTTCCGAGTTGGCCTGAGAACAAGGAGTTTCAATCAATGATGAAGATGAAGATTTTGACTTGAATGATTGCCTCGAGGAAGTTTTCATGGATATCATGTCATCGAGACCAGAGCCGCTGCATCTGCATGTGATGCTCAACCTCTTGTCAAAGAGAACACAGTAGATGAGCTGCGTAGGGCTATTTTCCTAAGGGATGAGCAAATTAGCCAAATGAAAAAAGAAGGGAAGAGATGGCCACTGCCATGACCACCATGGCCACAGCTCAAGGACAGTCTCAGCCCCAACAGTTAGCCTCCCCAGAGTCAATCAACCAGAGATTATACATATCACAGATGAAAGGAGGGAAGTTTCCTCAGCATAGAGATGATCAACAATGGAAGGATTCTCCATCAAGCACCATGCCAGAAAAAGAATTTAAGCAAATTGTCGGGCAAGTTCGGGAGGCTTTAGCCCAATCTAAAGGTGTTGCATTGATTTTGAAGGGTAGAACTTACCTGGAGGAATTTGATGTCGTACCCTACCCTAAGAGTTTTGCGAAGCCAAACTATAAGATATTTTCTGGGACTAGAAATCCCAGGTAGCATATAGCACATTTTTGAGCCAGTTGTTGTAATAATAGAGGTAACAAAGCTTTGCTCTTCCGACAGTTTGTCAGTAGCTTGTTAGGGATCACTTTTGATTGGTATGTCAAACTACTGAACAGATCAATCAAGACATTCAACAAACTAGAACAATTGTTTGTGAAGAGATTTGTCAGAGCACAACATCATGTGTCTATTGGAGATCCTGTAGTAGAGAAGCAAAAGCCTAATGAGACATTAGTGGACTACATTTTGTGGTGGAGAAACCTTAGATTGAAATGTGAACCTCAGCTATAGTAACATCTTGTGATTGAGATCTTACTCAAAAGCATTCATGGGCCAGTAGCTTTCTTGCTCAAGAGATTCACCATTAAATCCTTTGAGAAGCTACTCAACAAAGCTAGCAATCTTCAGGAAGAAGTCAAACATATGGATTCTCATGAGAAGGCCGAGAAGTCCAGGATGACCAGAGTATTTGAAAATAAGTCTAGAACAGTGGCAATGGTCTATAAAGGAAAACAACTGATGAAGATACATGCAAAGAATTCTCGTTAGTCGTCATTGCAACATGCTCAACAATAGACGCAACAGTATGGCTAGTATAGCCAACAACCACATAAAGGAGGATCATACTGAATAGGGAATAAGAAAATGTCCATCCAGAATGAAGGAAAGTAGTGTATTCCTTCAAAGATGAAGTCATGCCCAAAATGTTCAGAAGTCTGATGAAAAAGCCTGAATTCAGATTACTAGATCCAAAGAAATCCGGAGAGGTCAACAAGAATGATCAACCTAATTATTGTCTGTATCACAAATTTAGCTGCTGTACTCGAAATGTGACTTAAAATTTAGCTATCAATCCTAGAAAGAGACTCCAAATTTAGGTACTGACCTCGAACGGAGGGAATCAAAATTTAAGTACAGACCCCGAGATGAGAATTGAAATTTAGTTATCAACCCTAGAAAGAGAATCAAAATTTAGGTACCGATCTCACAAGGAGGGAATTAGAATTTAGATACTGATCTCGAGATGGGAATTGAAATTTAGGTATAAATCTAAGAAAGAGAATCAGAATATAGGTACCGACCATGAAAGGAGGGAATTAGAATTTAGGTACTAATTTTGAGATGAGAATTGAAATTTAGGTATCAATGCCAGAAAGAGAATCAAAATTTAGGTACCGACCTCGTAAGGAGAGAATGAGAATTTAGGTACTGACCCTAAAATGGGAAATGAAATTTAGGTATCAATCCCAGAAAGAGAACCAAAATTTAGGTACCAAGCTTGAAAGGAGGAAATCAGAATTTAGGTACTGACCCCGAAATGGAAATTGAAATTTGTGCATCAACCCCAGAAAGAGAATTGAAATTGAAATACAGACCTCGCAAGGAGGGAATAAAAAATTAGGTGTTGATCCCGAAATGAGAATTAAAATTTAGGTATCAATCCGAGAAAGAGAATTATAATTTATGTACCAACCTTAAAAGGAGGGAATCAAATTTTAGGTACAGACTTCGAGATGGGAATTGAAATTTTGGTATCAACCCCAGAAAGAGGATCAAAATTTAGATACCGTCATTTTAAGGAGGGAATCAATATTTAGGTACTGACCCTGAGATGGGAATTGAAGTTGGTGTGTCAACCCTTGAAAGAGAATTGAAATTGAAACACCGACCTCATAAGAAGGGAATCAGAATTTAGGTACTGACCCGGAGATGAGAATTGAAATTTTTGTATTAAACCCAGAAAGAGGATCAAAATTTAGGTACCGACCATGCTAAGAGGGAATGAGAATTTTGGTATTGATCCCGAGATGGGAATTGAAATTGATGTATCAATCCTAAAAAGAGAATTGAATTTGAAATACCGACTTCACAAGGAGGGAATCAGAATTTAGGTACTGACCCAAAGATGGGAATTTAAATTTAGGTATAAATCCCAGAAAGAGAATCAGAATTTAGGTACCGACTTTGAAAGGAGGGAATCAAAATTTAGGTACTGACCTCGAGATGGGAATTGAAATTTAGGTACTGACCTCGAGATGGGAATTGAAATTTAGGTATCATTCCCAGAAAGAGAATCATAATTTTTGTGTCGACCTTGAAAGAAGGGAATCAAAATTTAGGTACTGACCCTGAGATGGGAATTATAATTTAGATATTAGCCACAGAAAGAGAATCAAAATTTAGGTACCGACCTCGCAAGGTTGGAATCAGGGTTTAGGTACTGATCCCGAAATGAGAATTGAAATTTAGGTATCAACTGTAGAAAGTGAATCCAAATTTAGGTAGCAACCTTTAAAGGAGGGAATAAGAATTTAGGTTCTGACCCCTAGATTGGAATCAGAGTTTAGGTATCAACCCTAGAAAGAGAATCAAAATTTAGGTACCCACCTCGCATGGAGGGAATCAGAATTTAGGTTCTAACCCCACGATGGGAATTGAAGTTGAGGTGCCAATAGAAAGAGAATCGAGATTTAGGTACCAACCTCGAACGGACAAAAACAGAATTTAGATACTGACCCTGAGATGGGAATTGAAATTTAGATTCAATCCTAGAAAGTGAACCAAAATTCAAGTACCGACCTAGAAAGGAGGTAATCAGAATTTAGGTACTGATCCTGATATGGGAATTGAAATTTAGGTATCAACCCAGAAAGAACCGGAATTTAGGTACCAACCTCACAAGGAGGGAATCATAATTTAGGTACTGACCCCAAGATGAGAATTGACATTTAGGTATCAATCCCAGAAATGGAATCAAAATTTAGGTACCAACCTCAAAAGGAGGGAATCAAAATTTTGGTACTAACCATGAGGTGGGAATTATAATTTAGGTATCAATCACAGAAATCGAATCAGAGTTTTGGTATAGACCTAGAAAGGAGGAAATCAGAATTTAGGTGTTGAGCCCAAGATGGAAATTAAAATTTAGGTATTAATCCCAGAAAGAGAATCAGAATTTAGGTACCAACCTCGCAAGGAGGGAATCAGAATTTAGGTACCGACCTTGAATGGAGGGAATCAGAATTTAGGTACCGACTCCGAGATGGGAATTGAAATTATGGAATCAACCCCAAGTAGAGAATCAGAACCCAAAAAGTGAATCAAAATTTAGGCACCGACCTCAAAAGGAGGGGATCATAATTTAGGTACTGAACCCGAAATATGAATTGAAATTTAGCTATCAATCCCATAAAGCGACTCCAAATTTAGGTACCAACCTCAAACGGAGGGAATAAAAATTTAGGTACCAACCCCGAGATGGGAATTAAAATTTAGTTATCAAACCTAGAAAGAGAATCAAAATTTAGGTATCGATCTCACAAGGAGGGAATTAGAATTTAGGTACTGATCCCGAGATGGAAATTGAAGTTTAGGTATAAATCTAAGAAAGAGAATCAGAATATAGGTACCGACCACGAAAGGAGGGAATCAGAATTTAGGTCTTGATTCTGAGATGGGAATTGAACTTTAGGTATCAACCCCAGAAAAAAAAATCAGAATTTATGTACCGACCTCGCAAGGATGGAATCCAAATTTAGGTACTGATCCCGAGATAGGAAATGAAATTTAGGTATCAATCATAGAAAGAGAATTGAAATTTAGGTACCAACCTCGAAAGGAGGGAATCTGAATATTGACCCCGAGACTGGAATTGAAATTTATGTATCAACCCCAGAAAAAGAATCAGAATTTAGTTACCGACCTCGCAAGGAGGGAATCAGAATTTAGGTACTGACCCGGAGATGGGAATTGAAATTTAGATATCAATCCCAAAATAAGAATCATAATTTAGGTATCGACCTTGCAAGGAGGGAATCATAATTTAGGTATTGGCCCCAAGATGGGAATTGAAGTTTAGGTATCAATCAGAGAAAGAGAATCAAAATTTTGGTACCGACCTCGAAAGGAGGGAATCAAAATTTAGGTACAGACCCCGAGATGGGGATTAAAATTTAGGTATCAATCCCAGAAAGAGAATCAAAATTTAGGTATCAACCTTGAAAGGAGGGAATCATAATTTAGGTACTGACCCAGAGATGGGAAATGAAATTGGTGTATCAACCCCAAAAATAGGCTTGAAAATGAAATATTGACCTCGCAAGGAAGGAATCAGAAATTTTGTACTGACCCCAAAATGAGAATTGAAATTTAGGTATCAATTCAAAAAAGAGAATCAGAATTTAGGTACCAACCTCAAAAAAAGGAATCAAAATTTAGGTACAGACCCCGAGATGGGAATTAAAAATTTGGTATTAACCCGAGAAAGAGGATCAAAATTTAGGTACCAAATTTGCAAGGAGGGAATCAGAATTTAGGTACTGACCCCAAGATAGGAATTAAAATTGGTGTATCAACCTTAGAAAGAACATTGAAATTGAAATACCGACCTTGCAAAGAAGGAATCAGAATTTAGGTACTGACCCTAAGATGGGAATTGAAATTTTGGTACCAACCCCAGAAAGAGGATCAAAATTTGAGTACCTACCTTGCAAGGATGGAATCAGAATTTTTGTGCTGACCCCAAGATGGGAATTGAAATTGGTGTATCAACCCTAGAAAAAAAATTGATGAAATATTGACCTCGCGTATCAACTCCAGAAAGAAAATTGAAATTGAAATACCGACCTTACAGGGAGGGAATCCAGATTTAGGTACTGACCGAGCTATGAGAATTGAAGTTTAGGTATAAATCCCAGAAAGAGAATCAAAATTTAGGTACTGACTTTGAAAGGAGGGAATCTGTCGGCGCTATTTTTTTGGTGTGGGGTTTGCCCGTAAGAAGCTGTCGGTCATCGAAATTGAAATCCCGTTNTTCAATTTCCAAATTAAAATTTAGAGGCATTTCATCTCTTTTTTGAAATATTACTTACTCTCTGATATGGATCATATGTTTTTATATATATATTAACATCTCTAAACAAAGTAGGCCAATAAAATCAAGATAGTCAAATGGTCAGTATGCACAACACATTTAGCTCCAAATAGATATGACCTAAACTTATCAAAAGCATATATAATGGCTAACAACTCTCTTTCAGTGGTGGTGTAGTTAATCTGAGCATCATTAAGAGTCTTACTACCATAGTATATAACTTTAAATATCTTATCATATCTCTGCCCTAATACAACTCCAATATCATAATCACTTGCATCACACATTAATTCAAAAGGTTTCTCCCAGTCAGGTAAAACAATTATAGGAGCAGTGATCAATTTTCTTTTAAAGTTTCAAAGGCTTTAAAGAAAGCTTGGTTGAAATCAAATTTTATATCTTTTCCCAGAGGTTGGCATAAAGGTTTAATAATTTTTGAAAAATCTTTAATATATCGCCTATAAAATCTAGCATGTCCTAAAAAGCTCCTAACTCCTCTTACATTAATAAGCAGAGGTAAGTTTAATATAACCTGAATTTTTGTAGGATCTACTTCCATGCATTTTTCTAAAATTTTGTGCCCAAGTACAATTCCTTCTACAATCATAAATTGACATTTTTCCCAGTTCAATACAAGATTAGTCTTTTCACATCATTCAAGAACTTCCTCTAAATGATTTAGACAAATTTCAAATGAAGTTCCAAACACAGAAAAATCGTCCATAAATACTTCAATCCATTTTTCAATTAAATCACTAATAATTCACATCATACATTTTTAAAATGTTGCAGGCGCATTACATAATCTAAAGGGCATTCGCCAAAAAGCAAAAGTTCCATAAGGACTAGTAAATGTTGTTTTCTCTTGGTCCTCTAGAGCTAGAAGTATTTGATGATAACTGGCATATCCATTTAGAAAACAAAAATATCTATGCCCAACCAGCCTATCCAGCATCTAGTCCAAAAAGGGTAAAGTAAAATGATCCTTCCTGGTGGTAGAATTTAATTTTCTGTAGTCTATGCAGATTCGTGATCCAGTGACTTGTCTTGTTTGTAGTAATTCATTATTCTTGTTTATCACTATAGTCACTCCTCCTTTCTTTGGAACACAGTGAATTGGACTTACCCAAGCACTGTCTAAAATAGGATATATTATTCCAGCATCTAACCATTTTAAATATTCTTTCTTAATAACTTCTTTCATCATTGGATTTAATCTCCTATGAAGATCAACTCTTAGTTCATGTTTATCTTCCAACAAAATTCTATGCATACAAATTGAAGGACTGATTCCTTTAATATTAGCTACTATCAATCCAAATGCTTTTTTGGTATCTTCTCAAAGTTTGCAACAACTATTATTGTTGCTCATCAGTAAATTCTGACGGTACTATAACAGGTAATGTAGATAAATCTCCTAAGAATGCATACCTCAAATGTGTAGGAAGTGTTTTCAATCCCAATTCAAGAGGTTTTTCAATAAATAAAATCAGATTCTTATTACTTTCTATAACATCAAACATTTTAATTTTTTCCTAAACATAATCCAAATCTTCTTTACTCACTTCCGTAGATTCATCTTGAATTTTATCCTCATCTTGATATTCCATATATTCCTTTTTAAATTCCCTTTCAAATGTCTTTTTGAAAAAACCATGGATTAGATATTCATTAAAATTCATTCTGAAGTATTTAATCTCTTAATCTTTTGTAGGGTATCTCATTTATTTGCAGTATTAAATGTAACCTCTTGATCACTAACTCTCATAGTTTGTATCTTTATCAAAGCTCTTCCAGTGGCCAAGAATGGTCTTCTTAAAATGATAGGAATTTCTTTATCTTCCTTCATATCTAATACAACAAAGTCTACAGGAAAGATAAATTTATCCACTTTTACCAAGGCATCTTCTATAACTCCTTTAGAATAGGTAATCGAACGATATGATAACTGAAGAGTTACGGTCGTAGGTGAAATATTGATCCCGGTAAAATATAGTTCTGTAAAATTTATATAAGTTTGACTCCTCTATGTAATGGTGCCAAAAGCTTGATGCAATATTTATGATTAAGAAATTTAATCAATTAATGTTGGGATTCTACGCAATTATACGTATCATTATCAAGTAATTAAAGACTTTCTATTTAAACCCCGAATATTGATCCCACGAGGAAGGTTTAAATTTGAAATGATAAATTAACAAGGGAATTCACAGAAATCAAAGGAAATTATTGTCACTAATTTTGAATGTGTAACATGCTAAGTTTAAACAGTAACTACTAAACTATTAAACTATCTTTATGTGATGATAATTTCTTATGTGAAAAAGCATCTTTCCCACTACAATAAGATTCTGGTAAAATAAGATGAGATGAATGGTTTTAATATGTATTGTGCTAAATAGGAGTAATTTTAATTCTCTACTCTGATACAATGTTATAGAAAATCATTGGCTAATCCCAGATTTAGTCTGTAAATCCGTGGCTAGACTAGGAGGATACTAGCTCCCACTCTAGAGCTCCCACTTCCCTTCACCTGAAGGATAACTCTCGCTTTAGTTTTTAAACACTAAGACCAAAATAGAGATTTTAGTCTTTTACTCTAAAATCTCCAATTCTACACCCAACAATGTATATTTCCTTATTTTTTTGAACTTAATTCAATGAACGAAATAGCCCTTCATGGAACCAAATGTGATCTTCACTCTGTTGTAGAGCTCATAGTCCATTTCTAGGATTATATTATTCACAACACATTTTAACAATTCAATTGGCCAGATTAAAAAGTAAATTAAGTTCAGAGTTGAAAAATCATCACAATTTATTTTATATTCTAATATTTGCATACTCATATTATCTCTTCATTTTATCATATCTCAGAGTAGGGAGAAAGATAAAGAAAACTACTCAGATTTCATGAGAAAGATACAACAAAACACCAATTTCATATATAAAAGAAAGTTCATACAACATTAATAAACAAACAATGGTTATCTAAAACTCTTTCTCAAAGCAAATCTCTTATAGCCTCTCCTAGAAAATGTAGGAAGAAGAAATCTCTAACTTTTCTTCTTCTCCAACACTCTTAGAGAAGAATTCGCACTTAATCTCACCATAAAAACTCTAAACTCTTAAAGAAAAATCACTAATAGACTCCTGAATGGTGGTGAAATGAAGATGAAAAAAGTGTATGGAGGCGAGGTGTAGGGAAAATGAGCAAGGAGGAATGAGGAGGAGCGCTTCTCTGTTCAATTTCGACCCCAAATAGATCCTAGAGTCGGTTCTCCAATAGGTGCATCCAAAAACTCTTCAAAAAGCGTCCAAATTTGTGGAATCTTTTAGAAACAGGGTCTGAATCGAAAATTAACGCTGTCGGCGCTAGAGACCATTTAATTAAATTTGCTCTCTCTATCAAAAGGCACCGTCGGTGCTGAGTATTTCTTCAAAAACGCCATTTCGTATCTAAATTCCATCCTTTTTTCTTCCTTTTTACTTCAAGTCCTAAAAATTAAGAGCCAGCAAGAAAACATAAAAATACCTTCCATAAAAGTGTAATATCACCAAAAATGAGTATAAAATATGGGTCTAAAAATGCATATATTTTTGGTATGCAATATCACCAAAAATAAGTATAAAATATGGGTCTAAAAATGCATATATTTTTGGTGTATCAAAAAATGAGTATAAAATATGGGTCTAAAAATGCATATATTTTTTGTGTATCAAAATCCCCCAAACTTACATGTTACTTGTCCTCAAGTAACTCCTCTACTACATAAGAATATGACTTATGGTAAAGAATTAAATTCTAAATTTCCATATTTTAGTCTACTAAACATAATAGCATAACTTAAGAAAAATTCAAAACAACTCCATTTATTACTAAAAGTATAAGAATATTTAGCAATCATGTCAAAGATTTCTGATTCTCTATTCTTTTTAAGAAAACTGTAAATTATCATATTAAAGTCACTTAGAATGTTCATATGAAAAGGAACTTCATAAAACTTTAATAGTAATTAATCTAATGCTCAAATAAAAGTTTAGAAAATGCAGTCAAGTCTTCTTCCTTAAGTTGATTCAAGTGAAGCCAATTTTTAATTAGACATTTCCTCAAGCTTCTCCTCACACTTTTTTCTTTTCTTTTTTTTTTCTTTTCAGGATCATTTTCAATCCTTTTTCTTTCTTCTCTTTTTTCTTTTTAAGATCATTTACAATCCTTTTTCTTTTCTTTTTTTTTCTGTATGAGGATTACTATATCTGGATAGCCATTAATGATTTTGAACTTCACTATCCTCCTCTTAAAGTTAAAAACTTTTTACATTCCTTCACTTAACAAATTTATATTAGTTTAAAGATTTCATAAAGTTTAATTCTTTTCTTTTTACATGAATCTCTAAGATTTTTAATACTTCAAAAATTACAAATTTCTTTACTTAAAATAGAAAAATACAGTCTTATTCTCTTATATCAAATATCTTAATCTCTAAAATTAACCTTAATTATTAAAATTTTTTACTTAAGCTTAATAGATATTTAGAAACAAAAATATAGTTATCTAAAGTTATCCCCTAATACCAAATGCATGTTAAATTTAAAGTTTTTGAAAATATATCTAAGTGAGGACAAATAAAATTAAGTTTCTTTCTTTTTTCTAAGAAAAAATTTCTTTCCCCCCCCCCCCC
>JXCR01133052.1:28846-44894 GCA_002079205.1 Phalaenopsis hybrid cultivar
CCAAACTTAAATTTTAAAAGATTTAGCATGAAGAACTGAAAAAATAAAGGGTGAAAGAAAATATTAAATACATAAAGAAAAGACTAACCTGTTGAAGGTTCTGATTTTTTAAAATTAACTCTAAAATATTGCAGGTGCTAATATGAAAAGCCACAAGGCTTAAAACATTAAATTGCATATAATACATATAAAATTTGCTGAGAAAGAGTTAATTACAATGCATTCAACAAAATGCTAAAACTAACAACAGAACTAAACTGAATTTTGAAATAAACAACAATTTTACTATTCTACAATTTGCAACTCAATATCTAAAATAAAACAGAGTCTCACAATCTAACAACAAACAGTCTCAACAACATAACTACAACAAACAATAAAATAACAAAGTATAATCAAACATAAACTAAAAGAAAGATCAAACTTCAAATCACCAATCATCATCTTCTTCCTCTTCTTCTTCCACATTCAAATTGTGCTGCTGATATGGAGTAAAGAAAGGGTGAGTAGGAAATTGAACTGAGTGATCACATTTCATATATTTAACCATCGCATCAGCATAAGCAGCATCATCTTTGAACTTTTGTAGTATTAAGTCATTAGTGTGAGCATTTCTGGCCTCCATGTTTTCCATTCTATGATCCATTCTCAAGATATCTCCCCATTGGATCATCATCTGATCCAATAGTTCTCGAAGAGTAGGGTAAGTAGGGGTCCTCAAAGTAGAAGGAGTAACTCTGGTCTTACTTCCAGACCTCCATCCAACATGAGATTCATATGTCTTTATATTAGCAGGCCCAATAAGTTTTTGAGGCTCAATCCTCTCTTCCTCAGGTCTAAAATCAACTCCTGCCTGTTCACAGAGTGTGAAGATCAAGGCAGGGCATGCTAATCCACCAGTGGTCACTCCTAAAGCAATAGATCTAGTGTTCATATAAATAATATAGCCTACATTTATCCTCTTCACCTGCTGAATACAGTAGTTCAGGATGGCTCTATCCTTTGTCACCTCACTATGATGATTTTTCGGTATCATTCTTCTAGAAATAAAGTAGTGCCAACCCTTAGATACTACATTAAGCATAAAAAGAGGAAAGTTTACCTTAACTCCATTTTTTACTCTCCAGGTTCCTCTTCCATCAGTAAGAAAAGAAATAATGTCATCCAAGGCCTCATTCTTAGCAGAAAATGATTTATACTGAAAACTGTACACATCTTCTAACTGATAAAATTCATTAATCTTACTTGGAGTAAACTCCATCATTTTCCTACGAACAAAAAAAAAATCATCAGAAGCCTCTGTAAAATTAGTGTAGAACTCCATCACTACACCAATAATAGCCTCGGCAGTAAAGTAACATAAATTTTCTCACTACCGAGCATTGATTAATCACTCGACTTCTCCTCCCAAATTTTTAAATACACGATCTGGAATTACTTTTTTATTTATAAGTATACTATTAAATCGAGCACTATCCCTGAAGCTAACAAATTTTTATTCATCATAATCTACTTTCCTTTGCTCATTCCTAGGGCCATGAAAAGTCTAAGATAATTTGATAAAAATCTGAAAAAATTCCTAAAATTCTGAAAATCACAATATAAAATGCTTTAAACTTAAATCTACTAAGTAAGAGTTTTTCACCAAAGGATTTTCTTAAAATCTCTTAAAAAATTCCAAAATTTTCAGATCTCGGCAATGTGAGATAAATCCTTGGTGAAAATCTAAAATTTTTAGTTTAAAGTGCAGCTCATACCTAGAGAAGATGAAATCCAAAGTTCTTTTGCCTTAAAATCGCCTCAAATCCAAGCAAATGCAAGCCCTAGGTGCAAAAATTGGAGGTTGAAGGTAACTCAAAGGGTAAAAATGGCGTTTTACTTTGCAAATCACGAATTTTAAGGGGTTTAGGCTGTTCTCGGGTTGAGGGCGCCATCGGCACCCATGCCAGCGTCGTCGGCGCTGAAGGCTAAAAATTTTAATTTCATATTTTTGTAAGTTTCAATTTTCTTTCTGTTTACTCCAAAGACTTTTTTAGTATTTTTTAACATAAATTTTCATCTAACAATAATTCACAAACAACACCAAACCAACTTTTATATATGAAAAAAAATACTTTTTACAAATACATTTTCCTAATCACACTTTTACACTCATATAGCAAACTAAATTATAAATCAGCGTCAAAATCAAGCCACAACACTAAACGCTATCACAAAACTACACACACAATCATACTTCATAATTCTAAGGAAAAGAAAACTAAATCAATCCACGCAATAACATTAAATACATAAATATTTTAAACTAATAGAGAGTCCAAATTCAATAATTATTCTGCCTCTTCTTAAATGTTTTCTCCTCCTCTAATATCTCCCACAGACTTGTAATTAACGTACAGATTGTAGAAGGGTCGATACGGGAATTGATCAGTCGAATTTTCTTTGATCCATCCCTTTTCCTTAAACATCCAAACCACTCTTGCTTCAATTGTTCCAGTGTGATCAAAATTCTCCTTCATCCTCCAATCTAGGTGATCGAAAAGGTATGTAAGATCTCCTATTGCATTCGTAATACTTTGAAGTTCTCTTTCAATTTTCTTCAATTTCTTTTTCAAAGTAAGTGAGCTTCTAACTGTTGTTGGCATCAATGGAGTTGGAGCATGTGACGAATGATCCAAGATATCACCTACTGCTTCATTCCCATTCCCAACATAATTATCATCAATAAGAATCATGGGCTCCAAAGGTAATAAAACTTTTTCCCAACTTTCATATGGAGCTTGAGATTGACTGCAAAGTAGGAAAATTTTGCAAGCATGCCCAAGTCCATAAATTATCCCATTCATAATAATACCCATAACAGATTTAAAAATGATAGATCCTACATCAATGGGTTTTTCCATTTGAATGCAATAATTTAAAATAGCACTTTCTTTAGTGACTCTACTAATCTTCATGGTAGGAAGTAATATTGCAGAAATGAAGAAATGTCACTGCTTTGATATTGTCTTAAGTGATGAAGCAGAAAAACTAACATATCCCTCATCTCACATTTCTAAATATCACTTTCATCGGTCAGAAAATTATAGCATCTTGCATCAAATCTCTGGTAGGGATAAAATTTGTATAATGACATATTGGAAAGTTTTCTATCATATACATCTCATTAATTCACGCCGGAGTAAATGGTTGTCGGCACTATTTTTGGTGTAGGGTTTGCCCGTAAGAAGCTGTAGGTCATCGGAATTGAAATCCCGTTGNGATTTCATCTCTTGTAGGATTTGCATAATCTCGTAGACGTCTAGGTTGATGCTCATTTTCTATTCCTTGATTGTTCACATTATTTTTCATTGTGTCAGGATTTCTAGGTTCTTTCAGTGCGTTCTAATTCTGAATCGTAGGGTATAAGATTTTAAGGTCCAAATTTACGCAATCCTTCTAATAGTGCGTTCTAATTTTGAATCGTAGGGTATAAGATTTTCAGGTCCAAATTTACGCTTTGATTGTTCACATTGTTTTCCATTGTGTCAGGATTTCTAGGTTCTTTTCTTAGTTTTCTAACTTTCTAACAGTGTGTTCTAATTCCGAATCATAGGGTATAAGATTTTCAGGTCCAAATTTACGCATACATTTAACAGTGCGTTCTAATTCTGAATCGTAGGGTATAAGATTTTCAGGTCCAAATTTATGCATATAATTGAAATCAGTACACAGGAAAAATAGTTAACTAGATATGAAAATAAGTTTCAATTCAAGCAAAAGTTTTCTAATAGTCCTAATTTCTCCGTTACTCAAATTATGATTTTTTTACTCTCCGGTAACGACGCCAAAAACTTGACAGTGACTTTATATATGCTTAAAAATACAAGAATTTGATACCGTTGCTAGAAGATTTAAGTCTGAGGCAACGACGCCAAAAACTTGACAAGGGTTATAGATTTGATAAAAGTGAGTAGAAAATATTCAATAATTGTAAAGTCACACTTATCAACGCAAGTATATGTATCGCTCAAGTAATGGATTCGATAAAGATGGATGTATAAAATATTCAATAATTGTAAAGTTACACTTATCAACGCAAGTATACGTATCGCTCAAGTAATACAGGGCTCTAATGGAGTTAGAGAGTAATAGTAGAGGCTACGAAGTAGGATTTAGAAAATCAATACATAATAATAACAATACAGTTCAAATTGCTTATTTGTCACAAATAGGCAATTGAAATAAAAATGTAATTTTAACAAACTCATAATTAACCAATTCTACTAATAAAGTTTCTAATGTGAAGTTCAATGTATAAGAATGAATCCTTCTCCTTGTCAAGAAATTAAAGTGAATGGATAAAGTGAATTAGTTCAAATTGTATTGCGCCAAATAGGAGCATACCTATTCTTTACCCTTTGGTCCGGGCATAAAAAACATTGACTAATCATTTGGTCCAGGCATAAAGAACATTGACTAATCCTATGCTTGGTTACTGATTCTGCGGCTAAATATTCTTTACCCTTTGGTCCAAGCATAAAGAACATTGACTAATCCTATAAATAGGAGCATACTTATTCTTTACCCTTTGGTCCAGGCATAAAGAACATTGACTAATCCTATGCTTAGTTACTGAATTTGCGGCTAGGCTGGGAGGATATCAGCTCTCACTTTAGAGCTCCCACGCTCCCCTCGCCTGAGAGCTAACATCTACACTTCAACACTGAAACAATAGGATTGAATTGAGGATTTTAGTCTGTCACTCTAAAATCTCCAATTCTACGTCTAATAATTTTATTTCCCTATTTATTTGCACCCAAATTTCAAGGACTTTGACCTACCTAAATCTTGGATGTAATCTTCACTTTAGTTGTAAAACTCAAAAAATTTTAACAAATCAATTGGCCAGATTGAAAGTAAATTAAGATCGAAGTGAAAAGATCATCACAACTTCTTTAACATTCTCTTGGCTCAACCAATTCAAATCACCATTTCATAAAACAACATAACAAGGAGAAAGACAGAGAAACTACTCAAAACTCATGGAGAAGATACGACAAAACCTAGAACTTATATATAAAAGCAAATTCATACAAACTTCAATAAGTAAATACCACTTATCTCTAATTCCTCCCCAAGCAAACTCCTCAAAATTCCTCTGAATCTCTTCCTTTCTTTACAACACTCAAAATTCTTCTTCGAAGCGGCAAGGAGGAAGAAATCTCTCACTTTCTCTCCACTCTTACAATCTCTTCAATTCTTCTTCAAATTTCTTGTCCTTTTTTTGGCCTAAATGTTTTTTTTAAAGTTGTAGAAGAGTTTTTCAAGAGTTCCGTAAGCATCCCTTCAAAAATAGTCCACATTCAATGCACCTATTAAGAGAACCGTCGTTCTAGCCGTCGGCGACCTCGATGGTGCCATCGGCAGCCTTCTAGAATATTTGATTCTAGACTCTCAGGAAAAACCCACCGTTGGCGTTGTTCGGCTCGTCGTCGACGCCCTAGTTCAAATCATCATATTTTGGTCCTTTTTGCTCCAAATTTGCTCATTTCGGCATATTTTTGCTCCAACGACCATAATTCAACATACCTACAACAAAACATAAAAAATACTCATCTTTAAAGTGTAATATCATCAATATTAGTATAAAATAGGTATGAAAATCTCAACATATTTTTTTTTGGTCAAACCTAAAATAATTTTCTTAAGGACATAAGTTTTATTTTGATTGAGTTATTAATTTTGTCACAGACGCGCAAAAATAAAATTGTGTCAGGAATTTGAAGGTGCACATAACTTTGAAGTTGGGAAGTTGACTCTCCTCTCATTAGTGATCTTCTAAAGTCCTCTCCCATTAGTCAAGTAAGAAATAATCTCCTCTAACTCTGCTTTAGTCGGACTATAATTTGCATAAAAACATAACGTATCAGGTGGCAGATGATTAAACAAGTTGATTACCTCTGGCGAAAAAGATATCAACTTCCTTCAAACCATGACTCAATTTTCTTCAGCTCCAGGGAGATTTGCATAGAACTCTTTGATAACATATATAACTGCCACAACATAGAATCAATAGAATTGTTCCCACTGTTGGTAAATTATTAAATCTTCCACGTCTCCACCCGGATTTCTAAAACATCACTCTTGAATCAGTTTGTGTGATTGCAACACATCACTATATCGAACTTGAGCTTTCAAATTAACAAATTTACTGAAATTGAAAGGGCATTTGCCTTTTCTCCTCTTCATTCTTGGTGTCATTCTACAAATTTGATAAATTCCAACAATAACTTCAAAAATCAAGTTTAAATCACTAAATAAAATTTTCAAAAGCACAAACTAAACTTCTCATGCAATTTCCATAGATTTTTCCTCATTTTTCACAATGAATAGTGAATTTTAGAATTTCTCCAAATGTGCTCAAAATACATGGTGAAAATCCAAAATTTTTACATAGAAGTAAAGCTCTTACCTTAAGTAACTTGGATCTAGAAAATGTCACTTGATTCCACCAAGAAATCTTCACTTTAGATGTGCCCTAGCCCTAAAAATTCACAAACTTGAGAAAAAGAAGGTGACGGTGGGGTTAAAAATGGCAATTTTTGGCTCAAAAATTCACTTTTAACCATTCACAAACCGATTTTTGTGAACCGACACCTAAGTGTAGGTAAGTGGCACTTAGGCGCCTGCCTCTCGAGTTTGCTCACACTGAAGCATGAGAAGTGGCACTTAGGCGCCAGTGCACAGTTTTCAAAATTTTCAAGTTAAAGTAAAATGCACTATTTGCCTAAGTAAACCACCCCTAAATGGTCTCATAGCACTTAAATGACTATTTTCAACTTCCTCTAACTCTTCTTTCTCTCAAAATTCTCCTTAATAACAATTTCAATTTGAGGCTAAAATAACACAAAATTTCACACAAAAAAACTTATATTAATTTACAAATGAGTACAAATACATTAAAACACTTAGTTCTCATTCCAAATAGTCTTGGATGAGAAAATTTTCCTAAATACAAACATCTTAACAATCTTTCACAATTAAACACCTAAGTAACACAAACACTAAAAGCAAGTCTTAAACACTAGAACACTTAAAGATAACGACTTTAAACATATAAAAACATAACTTCAAACATAGAACTTAATTCCATTCTTCATTAGAAGGAACAAATTCAGGTCTTTCATTAGTCTCTCCTGGGGCAATCGGAATATAAAGTTGATAAAACGGACGGTGGTGACGTGCTTTGATGCAATTCAATACACTTTTGTTTAAGAAACATCTCCTTATCCGCGTCCTCTATATAACTAGCGTGGCTAAATTGCATTTTCAATTGCCATCCAATATGCTCAAAATGTGCATGAATCTCCAATACCTTAGTCTCCAGTACAAACATGATATTTTCAATTTTGTTGATCTTCTGTGATATCCCTTCAATACTAATAGCTAAGAAACCTTTATACATCTCTTATGCAATTTGACTAATTAATTTCTTCCTCATAGTCTCCTTCTTCTTCTTTAAACCCATCTCTCATGAATATATCATCTTAAAATCTATCCCTCTCTTAGACTTTAGGGCTAGAAATGATCCGGGGTGAAATTCCTTCACTAGACACATTTAGAAACTGCCTTATCATGTTTTGCAAACTCCAAGGTGGTTTTCCCTTCTAGAATATTATTTTTGCACATGTTTTTAATCTGTCGTGCTTAAGCGCCAGATTTTACGCTTAAGCGCCAGTGCACATTTTTGCACTAGTCAACTTAACATCCAAATTCTTAATTTAACATGTCTAGACCACTAAATAAAGTCTTAAAATTACTACTAACACATAATAGTCTCAAAAATACTACTCTAAATTTTCTTAATCACACATAAAACAAAAATCAAAATAAAAACACACTGATAATTATAGGTTACCTCCCACAAAGCGCTTGGTTTTATGTCGTAAGCCTGATAAAACAAGTGCTTACTCTGGTTGACCCAACATCATTCCATTATTAAACTTATGTTGATCCCTTATAAAATAAGGTTTCAGTCTATGTCCATTAACTTTAAATATTTTCTCCAACTTTAGATCTTTAATATCTACAGCTCCAAAATGATAAACTTTAATCACAATAAATGTGCCCATCCACTTGGACTTAAGTTTGCTTGGAAATAATCTTAACCTTGACTTATATAGCAAAACTTGTTGCCCTAGCTAAAAATTTTTAGTAAGAATCCTTCGATCATGCCACATCTTCATCTTTTCTTTATAAACCTAGCTAAAAATTTTTAGTAAGAATCTTTCGATCATGCCACATTTTCATCTTTTCTTTATAAATCCTTAGCACTTTCATAAGATTCATTCCATATCTCTTCAAGCTCATTTAATTGTAACAATATTTTCTCACCAGCATCTTTCAAATTATAATTGAACTCTTTAATCGCCCAATATACCTTATGATCAAGTTCAACTCGTCAGTGATAAGCTTTTTGAAATATTAGCCTATGTGAGGACATTCCTATAGGAGTTCTGTATGCAGTCCTATAAGCCCGCAAAGCATAGTCAAGTTTGACTAACCAATCCATTTTGTTGGATTCATGGATTTTTTCATAATTCTTTTAATTTCCTGATTGGATAATTCAACTAAACCACTTGTCTGAGGATGATAAGTAGTATCAACACTATGATTTATATGATATTTCCTTAATAATTTCTTCATTATGGCATTTCTGAAATGACTTCCCCCATAAGTAATGATAATTTGTGGCATCCCAAATCTACAAAATATATTCTTTTTCAAAAATTTTATGAGCACCACATCAAGGTAAAGCAACAGCTTCTATCCATTTGGATACATAGTCCACTGCTAACATAATATATAAATTTGAAAGATGGTATAAATGGTCCCATGAAATCTAATCCCCAAACATCAATTTTTTATCTTCTAGCAAATAATTGAGAGGCATCTCATTTTTTCTAGAAATATTGCCTACTCTTTTACATCTATCACAAGTTTTGATATAAGCATTAACATCTCTAAAAAATGTAGGCCAATAAAATCCAGATTGTAAAATTTTTTATGATGTTTTATCAACACCAAAATGTCCCCCAAAATCAGAATTATGACATTTTTGGATAATTTTCATAAGTTTCTTCTAATGGTACACATCTTCAAATAATCAGATCCTTTCGTAGTTTATATAAAAATGGGTCATCCTAAAAATAAGTCTTAGGGTATAAATCTTCTCTTCTATTGGTATGTCATTCCATAGGGTATAATGTCACTAACAATAAAATTCACAATGTCGGTATACCACGGAACACACCACTTATTAACAGTGAACAATTTTTCATTTGAAAAATGTTCATTAATTTATTTTTCAAAATAGAGCGGTTTTTCTAGTTCTAGCCTATACAAATGATCAGCAATTTGATTTTCAATACCCTTCCGATCTACTATTACAAAATCAAATTCTTGCAAAAGAGGAATCCATCTTATAAGTCTAGGTTTAGCATCCTTCTTTTTCATTAAATACTTAATAGCAGAATGATTTGTATGCACTATATAGTGACTTTCAATTAAATAGGATCTAAATTTATCAAAAGCATATACTATTGCTAATAAGTTTTTTTTTAAGTTGTTGTATAATTAATTTGAGTTTCATTAAGAGTTTTACTAGCATAGTAAATAACTTTAAAAATTTTATTATATTTTTGTCCTAAAACAGCTCCAATAACACAATCACTAGCATCACACATTAATTCAAGAGGTTTTTCCCAGTTTGATAAAACTATAATTAGTGCAGTGATTAGTTTTACTTTTAATAACTTAAAAGCTTTTAGATATTCCTTGCCAAAATTAAAAATTGCATCTTTCTCTAGTAAATGGCATAAAGGCTTAGTAATCTTTGAAAAGTCTTTAATATAACACCTGAAGAATTCAGCAAGTCCTAAAAAACTCCTAATTTCCCTTATATTTGTTGGATAAGATAAATTAGCGATCACTTAAATTTTAGTAGGATCAACTTCCATACAATTTTCTGATATTTGATGACCTAATACAATTCCTCTGCTACCATAAATTGGCATTTTTTCCAGTTAATGACTAAATTTGTTTTTTCACAACATTTAAGAACTTTAGATAAATGTTCTAAACATGAGTCAAATAAAGTTCCAAACACTGAAAAGTCATCCATGAATACTTCTATCGCTTTTCCAATTAAATCACAAAAAATTGTCATCATACATCTTTGAAATGTAGCAGGGGCATTACATAAACCAAAGGGCATTCTTCTAAAAGCAAAAGTACCATAAGGAATGGTAAATGTTGTTTTCTCTTAATCTTTAGAAGATATTTGAATTTGGTGATAACCAGTATATCCATCCAGAAAACAAAAGTATTTATGCACAGCTAGTCTATCCAGCATTTGATTTAGAAAGGGTAATGGAAAATGATCTTTCTTAGTGGCAAGATTTAATTTTTTATAATCAATACATATTCTCCACCCTGTAACTTGTCTAATAGGCATTAATTCATCATATTCATTAACAGTTGCACTTACTACTCCTTTCTTAGGAATGCAGTGAATTGGACTAACCCAAGGACTATCTAAAATATGGTAGATAATTCGGGTATCTAACCACTTTAAAATTTATTTCTTAACAACTTCTTTCATAACAGGATTCAGTCTCCTTTGAGGATCAGCCCTAGGTTTGCATTTCTCTTCCATATGAATTCTATGCATACAAATTGAAGGGCTGATTCCTTTAATATCAATAATTATCCATCCAAAGGATTTCTTAAAATTTTTCAAAATTTTCATCAACCTTTCTTCTTCTGCCATCATTAATTTTGAGGAAATTAAAACTGGTAAAGTAGAAGAATCTCCTAATAAGGCATATTTTAAATTTTAAGGAAGTAACTTCAACTGAAGTTCTGGAGGTTTTTCAATTGATGGTTATCGTGTCTAAAATTTCAAAATTTTCCTTAAAACATTCTTCACATCAATCTAATTTCTCTTCTTTCTCGTGTTCCAAATCTTTTTCTTTAGATTTTTCTTCATTAGTTGTTTTGAAATGACATTCACTTAGATATCTTATAACATCCATGCTATAACATTCATCATCTTTACCTTTTACAGGATATTTTATTGATCTTGAAATATTGAAAGTAACAGTTTGATCATTGATGTGCATTGTTAATTCCCCTTTCTATACATCTATCATTGCTTTTCCTGTGGCTAGGAAAGGTCTCTCCAAAATGATAGGTATCTATTTATCTCCCTTCAAATCTATCACAATGAAATCAATAGGAAACATAAATTGATCCACTTTCACTAGGACATCTTCTATAACTCTTTCAGGGTATGTTATCGAATGATCTGCTAGCTACAGAGTTACAGTAGTTGGGGTTATTTCTCCTAGTCTCAATCTTTTGAATATTGATAATTGCATAAGGTTAATGCTTGCACCTAAATCACATAAAGTTTTCTCATAAAATATGTCTTCTATTGCACATGGAATTGTAAAGCTACCAGGATCTTTAGGCTTTTCAGGAAGCTTCTCCTGAATTATCGCATTGTACTCCTCATTAAGTGCAACAGTCTCATTAACTTCAAAATTCCTTTTCCTGTTGATAACATTCTTCATAAACTTTATATAGCTTGGCATTTGTTCTAAGGCTTCAGCAAGTGGAATATTAATTGTAAGCTTCTTAAATGTTTCCAAAAATTTTGAAAATTGCTTATCCAACTTCTGCTGACAAAGTCTCTGAGGAAATGGAGGTGGTGGTTTTTCTAAATCAATTTTTAGTGGAGAAATAGGTCTTTCAGTTGCTTTTGGAGCATTCTCTTTTGATTCTTCAATTTCTTCTCTCTCAACATCAATTTCTTTTTGAACCCGACCTTCCAACCCTCTTCTGCTTCTAAGTTGAACGGCTTTTACTTGTTCTTTATTATAGTCTTTTGTATTTCATTCAGTATTACTAGGAAGTGTTTCTTGGGATCTATTACTTAATAAATTTGTTATTTGCTCAAGTTCATTCTCAATATTTCTAATTGTAGCTCCTTGACTTTGTAATTGATTTCCTATTTGTAACACCAATTCTTTTATAGATAATTTCTTCTTCTTAAATTGTGTACTAATGTTAAAACCTACAGGATAAGTAGATTTATAATTATTGTTCCCTTGATTGTTCCAGTATCCCAATGGGTTTCCTTGGTTGTTCCCCCATTGATGATTATTACAACCCGAATTGTTATTCCAGTTAAAGTTGCGATGGTAAATGCAACAGTTTCATGCATATTGGCTACTTTCTTAGGATTTACCCTCTTAGAAAGCCATAAAAAATTATTGGTAGCCATTTCTTCAATAAAGGCATAGGCGTCATGAAATGGTTTTGACATCAATGAACCACCAGCAACGACATCGATAATTGATCTAAGAGACCCAACTAATCCATTATAAAAAGTTTGAATTATTAACCAATCTGGCATAGCATGGTGTGGAAACTTTCTTAAGATCATTATAAAAAGTTTAAATTATTAACCAATGTTGTATAGCATGGTGTGGACACTTTCTTAAGAGTTCTTTAAATCTTTCCCATGCTTTGTAAAAAGATTCCCCTTCAAACTGATTAAAAGATGTAATATCATTTCTAAGCTTTGCAGTTTTTTATGGTGGAAAATATTTAGCATGGAATTTTTGTGCTAAATCACCCCAAGTTTTGATAGATCCAAGTGCTAACAAATTCAACTACATCTTAGCTTTATCCCTCAGTGAGAAATATAATAACCTAAGTCTTATGGCATCATCTGACACCATTGTATTTAAATGTAGCGCACAATTCTAAAAAATTGGCAAGATGTAAATTTGGATCTTCAGTTGGTGCCCCCCAAACTGATTATTTTATACCATTTGGATAATAGCAGGTTTAAGCTCAAATGAATTAGCCACTTCCCCAAACTAATTATTTAATACCATTTGGATAATAACAGGTTTAAGTTCAAATGAATTAGCCACTACAGTAGGGTTTTGAATACTACAANGATCCACCAAATTGATTATTTGATACCATTTGGATAATAACAGTTTTAAGCTCAACTGAATTAGCTACTACAATAGGTTTTTGAATACAACAATGAAGTTCATCTACACTTGGGTTGGCATAATCTCTTAAAGGTCTAAACTCTTGATGAATTTCAGCATTTTGATTATTTTGGTTTTTTTCATCTATAGTAGGGTTGACATAATCTCTCAAAGGTCTAAAATCTTGATGAATTTCAGCATTTTGATTATTTTGGTCTGTCTTGGCATAATCTCTTAAAGGTCTAAATTCTTGATGAATTTTAACATTTTGATTATTTTGGTTTGTCATTTCTAGTAAGATTTTTGAAAATTTATAATTTCTTTGGTTTTTCTGATTTTTCTAATAGTTCTTTCTAATTCTTTATTTTTCTAATAGTTCTTTCTAATACATAATCGTAGGGCACTAGTCTTTCAGAACCTAAACTACGTATACACTAACATATAAAAAATAAAATAAAATAAACAAAACAAAAATAAGATAAGATAAGATAACTTAAAGATTAAATAAGACTTTCTAAAAATAGAAAATTTCTTTTAGACTCAATTTCTCCCCGGCAATAGCGCTAAAAACTTGATCCCTAGATACTGCTAATATGCATAGTACAAAAATAATTCAGATTATATTTCACTTATATTTCCTTACTTTGCAACCAAATGAAAAACTTGATCCTAAAGAAAAACAAAAATTTAACTTTTAATTTATATATATTTGGATACTACGCAAGTATATGTATCGTTATCAAATAATATAGGACTTTCTCATTAAGACCTGAATATCGAACCCAAAGGGAGAATACACAATATGCACTATTGAACAACAAAATTTATATTTTTAATAAAAAGATAATTACCTACTGTCGCCACTATTTTTGGTGTGGGGTTTGCCCGTAAGAAGCTGTCGGTCATCGAAATTGAAATCTCGTTGCCNCTTTGTTTTGGAATCTAAAGGAGGAAACACTAGAGGATGTCACGGATTCGAAGGAGAACTTCGGTGACTTCCTAAACTATCTTATTATTTGGCTTTAATTTAGGAGAAATCATTTAGGTGTTTCATCCTGCAATTTTTATTTATTAGGATTTACATTTGTGTGAAGCAATCAGCACAAATATTTCATCCTGCAATTTTTATTTATTAGGATTTACATTTGTGTGAAGCAATCAGCACAAATAAGGGTATTTTTTTTTTTATTAGGATTTACATTTGTGTGAAGCAATCAGCACCACAAATATTGATCCTGCAATTTTTTTTATTTATTAGGATTTATATTTGTGTGAAGCAATCAGCACAAATAACCTTGAAGATGTTGAGGATTTAGGTCATGACAAATGATTGTGTGAAGCAATCAGCACAAATAACCTTGAAGATGTGAGGATTTAGGTCATGACGAATGACTACCTCGGAGTCCTAAGACGAGTTTAGGGCTTAGATTGTACAACAAGATTGTACAAATGCCTAAAATATGTGTTTGAGGCAAGTTTAGGGCTTAGATTGTACAACAAGATTGTACAAATGCGTGACAACCTCGGAATCCTAAGGCAAGTTAGGGCTTAGATTGTATAACAGGATTGTACAAATGCCATTTGTGTGAAGCAATATCAAATAACCTTGAAGAGGGAATTTATTAGGATTTATATTTGTGTGAAGCAATCAGCACAAATAACCTTGAAGATGTGAGGATTTATTAGGATTTACATTTGTGTGAAGCAATCAGCACAAATAACCTTGAAGATGTGAGACAATTTTTTATTAGGATTTACATTTGTGTGAAGCAATCAGCACAAATAACCTTGAAGATGTGAGGTGTTTATTAGGATTTACATTTGTGTGAAGCAATCAGCACAAATAACCTTGAAGATGTGAGGATTAGTCGTAACAAACGACTACCTCGGAGTCCTAGGGCGAGTTTAGGGCTTAGATTGTACAACAGGATTGCATTTGTGTGAAGCAATATCAAATAACCTTGAAGAGGTGAGGATTTAGGTCATGACAAATGCAAACCTCGGAATCCTAAGGCGAGTTAGGGTTTAGATTGTACAACAGGATTGTACAAATGCCTAAAAGATGTGTTTGAGGATTTATGTTGTACTAGGCAAACAACCTCGATATCCTATGGCTTTTTTATTTTAAAGCTAAGGAAGGATGTCTTGGATATGTTGTTGTAGATTCTCTTGCTGTTGAAGCTGGTCGGGCTACCCACCATGTAAGCTTCAAGCTCCTCGTTGTAGCAGAGTTCAAATTTTCTAGGTCATTTGGNACTGCAAAGGAGATGATATGACTATAGGGCTTCTTGAAAGAATTAGGCAAGAAGGATCAGATGGGCGTACTCTACAACGACAGTCAGAGCGCTATATTCCTTGCAAGGAATCCAGCATTTCAGTCCAGGACAAAGCACATTCAGATCAGGTATCACTTCATACGATCACTGTTGGATGACGGACAGTTGATGCTTGAGAAAATTTGTGGAAGCCAAAACCCTGCTGATATGTTGACAAAGGGCGTTACTCTGGAGAAACTAAAGTTGTGCGCAGCTTCAGTTGGTCTTCTAGCTTGAAGACATGAACTTTGAGTTGTAGATGTGGAGGATTCATGTTTGAAGGATGACACCGTCAGTTGAGGATATCATTTTCAGGAAGAAGACGTTGTAGTCTTTGTACCGGTCTCCAAGTGAGAGATTTGTTGAGGTGGAGCCCGGTTTAAGAAAATCAAATTTTTTTTTTAATGTTTGCCGCCTCTTTCAACCGTTCCCNTATTAAATTTTGAGTTGTTTTATATTTTGAATATTGTGGCGGTGAATTTTATCTTGGTTGATTTTAGTTTTGGTTTTGGGTATGTGGCTATCCTAATGGTTTTAGTTTTCATACAGGGTGACATCGTTGTTTAACATGCAAATTTGCAGGTATAAAAGTACAGTATGAAAGTACAAGAAGAACAACGCTAAAAACTGTAAAAGTGTACCTGGCGAGTCTTCTCGTTCCACCACCTGAAACTCAAA
>JXCR01133052.1:46608-57850 GCA_002079205.1 Phalaenopsis hybrid cultivar
TTTTTTTAAATTGCTCGTATTAGAGAGACGAACACATCCATATGGTAAACATGCTATGAAATCAAGCCATTATACATGTAGAGCTCGTAAAGGCTCAGGAGAGTGAGTGAGGTTATACCTTTGCTCCGAGAGGTGTAGCCCCAATCAGAGATTCTTCACACCTTCATTATACTCCAAACTTGAGGATGAAACCTCTGGCTCTGGTGTAAAGCCTAAGTATGAATTCAACCACAGCCAATTTCAGGTGTTGGTTGAGGGCTATGGTAGAGGCTCTGTGGNTCATTCGACGCCGCCTTTTGAGTCAGCTGCCACGCGTCGCGCTGTATCGCTTCAGATGGTNGGAAGTAAAATTTTTAATATAGAAATGAGTAAGAAAATATAGTTGAAACCTATAGTAATGAAGGAAAACTTAAAGTAAATTTTTTTTGTGTGAAAATGATAAATATTGTGTAACTATCTTTATTAGGAGAAATTTTATTTTTGAAAAATTTAGAAGGGTTAGACTTTTATTTTCAATACTTAAATTTCTTTTATTAAATATAATTTTCAAAACTATCATTATATTTTTAAGTAAAAAATATATATCAAAACTTTGCTTTAGGAAAGAAGGAGTGGAATTCAAAATCATTAAAGGCCTATCCACATATAGTAATCCTCACCTGAAAAATAAAAAATTTAAAAAAAAAAAGAAAAAGAAAAAGAAAAAGAAAAAAAAGTTGAAATAGAAAGGAGAAGCTTGAGGATTAGTGTCTAATCAAAAATTTGTTCCACATCTGATTTTTTTAAAGTATAAGACTTGAGAAACATTTAAGCTTAAGGATATAATATAGTAAGTAAAATTATTCTTAATAAAAATTTTTAAGTGGAGAAGATAGAATGCCTAAACTCTATATTTGAAGAATTTACAATACTTCTCAACTAGATAGGAACTCAAATTTTCAGACTTCTTTATATTAAAGATTTCTAAACTCTAAACTGGTCTGATGTACTAAAGTTTTTTTCTAAATTGGATTACTATATTTCTAGATCAAAATTTTAGAATATCCTAAAGAAACTCATTTACATAATCTACTTATTTTAGTTTTGAAAGATTGGAGTGTCACTTGAGGACAAGTAACATTTTAAGTTTGGGGAATTTTGATACACCTAAAATATATCATTTATGCACACATTTTTATACCTATTTTTGAGTATATTGTGATTTAATCGAAGGTATTTGTGTTTTTTTCTTTGAGGTACAATAAAATGGATGAAAAATGGTGAAAGGAGTGAAAAAAGAACAAATTTGGAGCAAAAATGAAGAAGGTGTGCAAAAGAATTTTGGCGCTTAAGCTCCCAGAATTGACGCTTAAGCGCCAGGAAAATTGAGAAGACCACGCCTAAGTGCCACATACCTCGCGCTTAAGCGTTAGAGGCAGTTACTTGATAATTCAATGAATTTGGACCAATATTTGAAGAGGTTATTGAAGAAACTCTTAGGAAAAACATGAGAAATGGTTAATGGACACAAAAATACATTCATTTGCTTTTGAAAGGAGGCAACTCTTGGAAGATTCATTGAAGGTGGACACATTTTGAAGAGACACCAATACACCTTTTGAAAAATTATAAAATAAGACTTGGATTGGATTGGGTTGAAGGGGGCTCTCCTACAATTTTCCTCAGCACCCCATAACCACGCCACCGACGCTTCTCCCATGGATTAATTAGGATATTTTATTGGAGAGAAGAAAAGAGAAGTTATAGTGTGTTAGTAGAGAGTATTGTATGGGAAAGGAAGATAAGAGATTCAATGGAACTTCAAAAGCTTGGTAGGGAGGATTTGAGATAAGTATTTATCTTTGTGACTACATTTGGTTTTAATTTAAACTTCTTGATTGTTTGCATAATTTCTACTTTTAAACTTAAGTGTGGTTGTTTTTTCTACAAGAATTTTGAGTAGTTTTCTTTATCTTTTTCTTTAAAATGATAAGTGATTAAGTATTGGATGGAAGTTGTATGAAGTATTAATCTTTAATGTTGGAATAAGTTGTGATGATTTAAAACCTTATACTTCATTTACTTCTTGATTTGGCCAATTAAGATGTTAATATTTGTTGTAAGAACATGTAAGATCTGTAATGGTATTGTCTCAGTCAACTAATGGTAAGAATCACATGAGATTGTATGGATGAGAATGTAATTCATATGGTTGAGTGCAAATAAATAGGGAAATAAACTTTGAAGGGTGTAGAATTAGAGGACTTTAGAGGTGTAGGCTAAAGCCCCCAATTTGTTTTTTAGCTTTAGGTTTTGATACGAGATGTTAGCTTCTACGTGCAGGGAGAATAGGGAACTCTAAAGTGAGAGCTAGTACCCTCCATACCTAGCCCGACTTCAAGACAATTCAAACTTTAAATTAGTCGATGTTCTTTATAGCATCTCTAGTAAGGGTAAAGAATAATATTGCTCCTATTTGGCACAACATAATTTGAATACTTCCACAATAGAGCTCTTATACTTGTTACTGATTCATGATAAGAAAAAAAGATATTTTATTTACATTGCCTTCATCTTACAAATATATAGTTATAGTTAGTTGTTTACTTTATTTTCAATTATCAAAAATTACCAAAAAGAATCAAACTTTCGTTCCTATTAAAACATCTATAGTTTGAGAAAGAATATTTTGTAAAGTAGAATTTGTTATATATTTTCTTTTGACTTTCTTAAAGATAGAAATTCTCCCCATGGGTTCGATATTCTGGGCTTAAGAAAAAATTTCTGTATTACTTGACAGCGATACTTATACTTGTGTAGTATCTCATATTTAAATATAATAATTGCATTCTTATCTGCTTCGAAGTTAAGTTTTTGGCGCCATTGTAAAGTAAGAAATACAAGTAAGAAAAAATTAAGATTATAGCAGCATACATTGTACTGTTATATAAAATCAGGATCACATGTACAACAGGTAAAGCAATTGGAGCGACTTAGAGCAAAAACTGAGTGAAATGAAGCAAATGAAGCAAAGGAGGCTTGAACCTAAACTGGCGCCTAGTTTCCACTTTATGGCCCCATGGCGCTAGCTCTTGGAACTTAGGTGTTGGACCCTATAGAGTTTACAAAGAAAGTGTCGCTTAGACACCACATATTGGTGCATAGGTGTCAGTTCAAATTTTTAGCTGATAGAGGGAGTTGCGTGTAGGCGCCACTGTTGGGCACCTAGGTGCCAAAAATGTCTAAACAGTTTTCTAGAAACTTTTCACATAAAAAGGAGTGCCTTTCTTCAGTGAGTCAGTGGAGAGATAGGGGGATACATTAGGTAAGTCTAGAAAGAAGAGAGCACTGCAGAGAATTAAGGAAAGAGTAACAGATTTTCTTTTTTCTTTTCTGTATTTTACTTTGAATTTTGTGATAGGTGTAAGGAAGTGTTGTAAGATTGTAAGGAGAACACTTTGGAATGGAGATTTCTTCATTTCATAGAGAAGAAGATAAGTTTCTTGTATTTTCATTATCTTGTATGTGAGTAATTCAAAGTACTTGACTTTGTTTTAACATAAGATGTTCTGCTTTGTAGTTTTCTCCCTGAAATCTAGGTAGTTTACTTTTTTCCTTCCTTTTGTGATGAAATAGCAGCATGTGTAGGGAGTAAATTTAATTCGAATCATACTAATTTTGTAATTGTAATGGTTTTTCATTTGAACTTCATTTATGTTGCAATTTGGCTAGTTGTAGTGTTAAATTTCATTATGAACTCATAAGATCCAGGAGGGCTATGGCTTCAAATAGCCAGTGAAAACCACTCTACTCTATTTGGTGAAGGAAAAGTAGTCCTTAGTTTAGTGCAAATAGATAGGGAGATGACTTTAACGAGGATAACTAGGAGCTTTCTAGGGTGACAGTCATAAACAATTCATATGTTAACCAAGTTTCTTTATGCTCTTAGAAAAGGGTAAGGAAAATATATGCTCATATTTGTCACAAGTATTACTTAGAAATTCCAATTGGTTTACACCTACACTAACTACTAGTTTCATTACAAGGGGGGAACCTCTAATTAGCTTGAACTTTCTGCTTAATTTGGCCTAGTGTATTTAACTATTTCAAAAACTTAGAATAATAGAAATAGTTTAGTAGAATTCCTTAGTCTACATAAAAAATCAAACATTTTTCTTAGCTAAGACTCCGTAAATTCTAGTAGAGCTTTTTTTTTAAGTATGTATAATTTGAATGATATTGGGGTTTAAACAAAATTTTGTATTACTTGAATGATACGTGCGCTTATGTTAATACTTAGTGAATAATATTTAACTGTGGTAAATCTTGAGTTATAAAGTATATTTTAAAATTATAATAATAAATTCTTAAATAACTAGGTGTACCGTAAATAAAGTAGCCATCAAGTTTTTGGCATTGTTGCTGGAGAAGTGTGACAGTTAATTTGACTTAGGAAAATCTTTGCTGAACTAATTTGAATTAGTTTGGAGAACTCATAAGGTTGTATGTTTGTGTGTTAAGTGTTTTTTGTGTGTTAAAAGTATTTTAAAGTTATTTTAATATGTGTGTGTGTGTGTGTGTGTGTGTGTGTGTGTAATGTCGGCTGCTCATCTTGGTGCTCTACTAGGGTTCCTACGGGATGGATGATTATTGGCTTGGTTGTGGTGTGTTTTCTTCCTCTTCTTCCCCAAAACTCTTTGGTTTTCATGTATTGGTTTCCCTAGTGTTGTTGTGGGCTATCATTTTTTGGCATTTTATCTTTCCCGGACGATTTTATGTTCAAACTTTTACAGGTCCATTGGTTTGTCTCTTCGCCTATGGTACGGGTATTTTCTTTGAGATGTTTCTTTTCTCTCTTTGATGGTTGAACCTACTCCCATTGATTTTGCAACCAATATACAATGAGCCAAAGCTACTTTTGTCGATGTGGTAGGCAAGGGCTTTGACACCATTAAGAACTATGAGGATTTGGTATTCCCTCAAGCTTTCCATGTTGGAACGTACCATATCATTAAACCTTTAAGCAGAAAAGGAGGAAAACTTGCTATGTTTTACACTAAGGAGGATATTCAAGGTCTTACTTAAGTCTGCAAGTTCACGTTAATTGGTAAATTCCAACTTGGGCACCCAAAAATGGAGGCTATTCGAAAATTCTTTGACCGCTTGAAATTGAATGGTTTTTGGATAGTGGGTTCGTTGGATGGAAAGCATATTGTAATCAATCTTTTTAGAGAAGAGGTTTATGCTCGATTGTTATCCAAACAAATTTTGCAAATTGAGGGGGTATCCGTAAAACTGCTTAAATGGTCACCGAATTTCGATCCTAGCAAGGAGCTTCCCATTGTTCCAATTTGGTTCAAACTGCTTGGGCTCAAACTGCATTTCCTTAATCATAAAGTTCTCTTCAACATTGACAATGCTTTGGGCAAACCATTGAAATTGGATGTTCCCACCTTTAAACTATCTAGACCATCAGTGGCAAGAATTTTGGTTGAAAGAGACATTACTCTACCTGAGGTTGATGAGATTTGGCTAGGTACTGAGCATAATGGGCATTAAAAAAGAATTGTAGCTGAACAAAGACCTTATTATTGCCACCATTGCAAAATGTTTGGCCACACTGATGATAGATGCTTTATAATGGATCCCAACTTAAGGAAGAGGCAGGAGGGAGCTCCCAAGGAAACCATTACCTCTGCTGACTTGGTGGTTCCTGATGACAAAGGACTACAAGGTGATAGGACCTCCTTACAGGAGAATTGTGCTGAAGCTGTGGCTGATGCTATTCCCCCTAATTTTGCTGCTAGGGAAGATTTGGGGGTGCCTACCACCAATAATCCCGAAGTTGATCCTTCTAAGACATCCCCCATTCAACTGGTAACACATTTTATGCAAAAAACACTGTAGAATTGTGAATTTGAGAATGTTGTAGTGGGTCATGAGTCTTCTAAGCAGCAGGCCCTTTTGGCTCCTCAAGAGAAAGCTAGGGAGCTTAGCTGGGGATGTTCTCTGGATGACACTTTGGTTCAACAGATGCATGCAACACTTGAGAAAGATTGTAAAGTTCAAAAGCCTAGAAAAAGAAGAAAGGTATTTTGGAGTTAAAAAAATCTGTAGGAAGGTGCACAGTCCTTGGTTGAAGGAGCTTCTCATCAAGGAAGAATGGAATCAATGGCTAGAATAAGGACGGGGAAATCCACTTCTTTTGGATGATGAATTTTCTGTATTGGAATGTTAGGGGACTGGCTCATCCTAAGTCCCTTAACAGAATCCTTTCTCTTAATAGGATGTACAAGTTTTGGATAATTACCATTTTGGAGCCTATGGTTTCCAAGAACCCTCATAATATTCTAAAAAGTTCCATGGTTTTCAAAACTTTTCTAATCTCAATAACCAAGTTTTGATTCTTTGTAGGAAAGAGGTCCAATGTGCTGTGTTGTGGGATCATGCACAATTTCTTCATCTATAATTTAATATTGGGGGTAGATGTGGCCAGGCCACTTTCATCTATGCAAGGTGTTCTTCTATGGCAAGACATAAGCTATGGAGTAATCTATTGGATATCAACTTGTCTAGTAACTCAATTTGGATAGTTGGTGGGGATTTCAATTATCTGTCGTCTCCTACTAAAAAGCTTGGGGGCAGACCCTCTAATCTCAACCAAATTAATTGCTTTAATGATAACATTCAGTTGGTTGGGTTCTATAATTTGGGATTCAATGGACCTAAATACACATGGTAAAGAGGACACCTTTGAGAAAGATTGGATAGGATGTTGGTCAATTCATCTTGACTCAAGGAGTTTTTTCCATACTTTAGTTTATCACCGCTCTATGACTGGCTTCGATAGTAGAACTCTTTTTATTTCTATTTCTACATCTCTCACCAAAGGTAAAATAAGTTTCAGATATCTTAATATGTGGTCTTCTCATACTGATTTTCTTATTCAAGTTTCCCAGGTTTAGAAGGATTGACCTCATCACAATTCTTGGATTAAACTTTGGTTGCTTAAAAAGAAGCTTGGAAAACACCTCTCTCAGTGGAATTGGACTGTGTTTGGTGACATTAATGTGAAGGTTCAAGAGGCTGAAAGATCTATGGCTCAACTGGAGGCTCAATTAGAACATGATCCCAACATTGTTTCTGACCTTTTGTGGCTAATGAAGTGCTAATGAATGTTATATCCATGTATGAGGAATGTTTTTTCCCATAAAGGCACTAAAGCTAAGTTCTGCAAAGGGGATAGAAATTCCAAATACTTCCATGCCTGTATCAATTATTGAAGGAAATGAAACACTGTTAATAAAATTTAGGATCCCTCGAGCGTTTGGATTAAATCTATTGATTCAATTGCTTCAAGTACCATAAACCATTTCTTAAATCTATGTACTCAACCTTAGAGCAGTAGATTTCCAATCCAGAGGGATCTCTTCTGTGAGAATGTGGAGTACACTAGGAACCTTGATCTTGCTTTTATTCTCATGAGGAGGAAATTTGGTCTGCTTTAGCTTCTATTGACAGTTTAAAAGTGGCTGGCCCAGATGGATTTACTATTGATTTCTATAAGAAAGCATGGAAAATTATTAAGTCTGATGTTTTGGATGTTGTTCAGAGCTTCTTCAGGGGGGAGGATCTTCCTAATTACTTCAAATCATCTACAATTACTTTAATCCCTAAAGACAATTCTAAGCTTAAATGGGAACATTTCAAACCTATAAGACTCACAAATGTGATGTCTAAGATTATTGGTAAGGTCTTAGCAAATAGAATTCAGCATCATCTCCCCCATCTAATATGTGAGATTCAATCAGCTTTTATTAAAGGTAGAAGTATTGTAGAAAATGTCCTGTTGGGTCAGGAACTAGTTCTAGATCTGGATAAACAGTGCCTGGGTGGTAATGTGATCTTCAAATTGGATATAAAAAAGGCTTGTGATACCATCATTGGAGTTTCATTGAGGAGGTACTCAAGGCTAGAGGCTTTTCTCCTCAGTTCATTTATCTTATCAACAGATTGTTGTCCAATAACTACCATTAAATTTTCATTAATGGGCTTTCTGATAGCTTCTTCAGTGCTTCAAGAGGTATTAAACAAGGAGACTCCTTGTCCCCCACTATCTTTATTCTTGGCTTTTATTACTTAACTAGGATGCTCAATCACCTCTCTTCCAACTCTCCCAATGTTTTGTATAGTCACAAGTCTAATATTGTTGTCAATCACTTGGCCTTTATTGATGATGTTATATTGTTTATTAAAGCCACTAAGCCTGTTGTTACACTGATTCATTGATGTTTAAAGAACTTTCAGTCCTGCTCTGGTATGCATTTTAATTCACAAAAATGTACAACAATTTTCAACAATAGAGTTTAAGCTTATATTAAACACTGGATTATTGAACTTACTGGTTTTAACACTGGTAACCTTCCACTGAAGTATTTGAGGGCTTATCTTCTTAAAGGTAAGATTAGAAAAATCCAATTTGATGAGAAATTAGTAAAGATCTAGGATAATATTAATTTCTTGGATAACTCTTTTTTATCAAATGGGGGTAGAATTACACTTTTGAGAACTGTTTTGGTTGCTCTCCCATATTATTTTCCCAGATGTCAGTGATCAAGAAATACATTCAGATTTCTCTTGAGAGGACCTTCAATAGATTCTTATGGGCTGGTCAGAGGAAGCGAGTTCACTAAGTTAGATGGTAGAAGGTTTGTAAGGCTATCAGTGTAGGTGGTTTGGGGTTCAAAAACTTCCAGCAAATTTAATAAACCAATTTCTATAAACCGTGAATCATGTTTAGAGCTCAGTCCTTACTATGTGCTAAATTTGTGATGGGCTAATACTGCAAGGATCATCATCCATCTCTAGTGTCAAGTAAAGTAGGGGACTGAGGAACTTGGAATAACATGTTAAAAGTCAAGAATATGGCTAAAAATCTCTTCAGCTGGGAATTAGGGGAAGGAAAGATTAATTTTTGGCTTTATAAGTGCACACTTGATAGTAGGCTGGCTCAGAACTCTTTGCACCACGCTGAAGAGAATCTTTAGGTGGTTGACTTCTGGTCAGATTAAGGATGGAACTTACAAGCTCTGCAGAACATTTTAGATTTTACCGAGCTCTCCAAAATTATGAAGATCCTAATAGACCCATCTAAGAAAGACAAAATTATTATTAAGAAAATCTAGTCTCAAACTTATCAGCTCTCATTTCCAATACTTGTTCTCCTCTGTAGGAAGTAAGCTAGGGATCCAGGTTATGGAGTAAATTTCTATCCCTTCAATGTCTTTCTTCTGCTGGAGATTATACTACAAACTACTCCTAACTGATGAAATCCTGAAATTGAAAGGGTTGAGGGGCCCTTCCTATTGTGTGTTTTTTGCAGAAATGAGGAGGATTCCCTGAATCATTTATTCTTTAATTTTGCTTTTATTCAAAGGGTCTGGAGGTGCATTTTGTCTAGGGTGAAGATCTCTACCTTACATCTTTCTTGGAGTGATTTCTCTTGGTGCTAGAAAAAGTGGCTGGATCATCAGTTATTCCTTGTGCCTTGTGTTATTGCATGGTTTGTGTGGATGGCTAGAAACTATACTAAATTTGAGGGAATAGGTTGGATGCTATCAGGATTGCTAATAACTTCTTGGTGTACCTTCAGAAGCTGTCAAAGTACAAGAAATTCCCTCATATTTCACCTTTCTCCTAAGGTCCCTCAATTTTCTCAGATCTTTTGGAAGTACTCTCCAGCTGGTTGGGTTAAAGTGAATATTAAAGGTAGTTTTTTGGCTCCTAATGCTGGCATTGGGGCATCTTTAGAGATTGCAATGGTAAATGCTTACTTTTCTTCCACTCTCATGTTTGGGCTTTGGATCCTTTGGAGGCTGAAACTCAGGTTGTTTAATGGGCCATCCTAATTGCTAGAAGGTGTGGATTTGGGCCTTGTTGAATATGATTCCTTGACATTGATCAATATTCTAACTAGCCTGATAGATTGTCCTTGGAATTTAGTGCACTGGGCTCATATTATTCTTAACATGGGATTGGGTATTAGTATTGCTTATTCTCATATTCCCAGTTTTTTTTAGGGTTTTCCCTGAGGTTTGTATCCCATATATTAGGTTTTAATGTATTTGGAGCTGATTTAGCTCCTTTATATATATATATATATATATTAGTGATTTATGTGTTTTATTTTCACTTTATTATTAAGCTTTAGTAGTTTATGCATAGTTCAAGATCTCTAGGACTAGTGCCCTATGATTCAGAATTAGGAAAAACCATTAGAAAAATTAGAAAACATAATGGATCTCAACAACTTGTAGAAAAAAGGCGAATACCTCACATAACAACTTAGATAATCAAATAACTAAAAATGGACCTTGTCACATATAGAGACCATTAAAGGATTACACAAAACCTAAGAAAAATGAAATTCACCTTGGTATACAAACTCGTGTCGTAGCAACTAACTCATTTGAGCTGAACCTATTATTATCCAAATTTTGCAGAGAAACCAGTTTGGAGGACCTTCATCTAAAGATCCAAACATACATCTGGCTAGTTTTCTATAGTTATGTGCTAAAATTAAGTATGACGACATGTCAATTGACATAGTTAGACCAAGCCTTTTTCTTTTTCTTAATGGGATAAAGCTAAAATGTGGTTAAATTCATTAGCACCTGGATCAAAACTTGGGGTGATTTAGCTCAAATATTTCTAGCTAAGTATCACATCATTCGGTGAATATGATGGTGAATCAATATACGAAGCATGAGAAAAATTTAAACAACTCCTTAGAAAGTGTCCACATCATACTGTCGGCACTATTTTTGGTGTGGGGTTTGCCCGTAAGAAGCTGTCGGTCATCGAAATTGAAATCTCGNCTTGCTCGTATTAAAGAGACAAACACATTCATCTGATTAAGGTGCTATGAAATTAAGCCATTGTAGACATAGAGCTCGCGAAGGCTCGGGAGAGTAAGGGAGATTATACCTTTGCTCCGAGAGGTGTAGCCTCAATCAGAGATTCTTCACACCTTCGTTATACTCCAAAGAGCTTAGGGATGGAGTCCCTGGCTCTAGTGTAAGGTCCATGAATGATTTTGACCACAACCAATTTTGGGTGTTGGTTGAGAGCTATGGTAGAGGCTCTGTGGAAGGGNATTATGTTGGTGAAGACCCTAAAAAGGGGCAAATTAGTGTTATTGAGAACACTTAGCCAAATTTTTAGTCCTAATTGGACTTGTGGTGTTTTAAAAGAGTTTAATTAT
>JXCR01133052.1:59353-71758 GCA_002079205.1 Phalaenopsis hybrid cultivar
AATATTATTATGAACAACTTTCATGAAGAATGAAAGTTGTTTTGAAGTTGATTTGATAGTCAATTTGGATGGGTTTTAATGGATTTGGATTTAGGCTTAAGTTAAGCATGTAGGGCTAAACTAGGTCAAACTTGAGCTAGCTTTGGGCTAAGCTCATTTATTTGGTGTAAAACATCATTATGAACAACTTTCATGAAGGATGAAAGTTGTTTTGAAATTGGTTTTTAGTGTAAAACATCATTATAAACAATTTTCATGAAGGATGAAAGTTGTTTTGAAGATTTAGACTTAAGTTAAGCATGTAGGGCTAAACTTGAGTCAAACTTGAGCTAGCTTTGGGCTGGTTTAGACTTAAGTTAAGCATGTAGGGCTAAACTTAAGTCAAACTTGAGCTAGCTTTGGGCTAAGCTCAAATTAATTGTTTTGTTTGGAGTAAAACATCATTATGCGTCAAACTTGAGCTAGCTTTGGGCTAAGCTCAAATTGATTGTTGTGTTTGGTGTGAAACATCCCAAACTTGAGCTAGCTTTGGGCTAAGCTCAAATTGATTGTTTTATTTGGTGTAAAACATCATTATGAACAACTTTCACGAAGGATGAAAGTTATTTTGAAGTTGATTTGGTGGTCAATTTGGATGGGTGTGAACAACTTTCATGAAGGATGAAAGTTGTTTTGAAGTTGATTTGGTGGTTAATTTGAGTGGATCAAACAATTTTCATGAAGGATGAAAGTTATTTTGGAGTTGATTTGATGGTTAATTTGAATGGATGAAGAGCTAGTCATGGGCTAAGCTCAAATTGATTGTTGTGGTTGGTGAAGAACATCATTATGAACAATTTTCATGGGGGCTAAGTCCAAATTGATTGTTGTGTTTGGTGTAAAACATCATAATGAACAATTTTCATGAAGGCTAAGCTCAAATTGATTGTTGTAGTTGGTGAAGAACATCATTATGAACAACTTTCATGAAAGATGAAAGTTGTTTTGAAGTTCATTTGATTTAACCTAGGTCAAACTTGAGCTAGCTTTGGGCTAAGCTCATTTATTTGGTGTAAAACATCATTATGAACAACTTTCATGAAGGATGAAAGTTGTTTTGAAATTGGTTTTTAGTGTAAAACATCATTATAAACAATTTTCATGAAGGATGAAAGTTGTTTTGAAGATTTAGACTTAAGTTAAGCATGTAGGGCTAAACTTGAGTCAAACTTGAGCTAGCTTTGGGCTGGTTTAGACTTAAGTTAAGCATGTAGGGCTAAACTTAAGTCAAACTTGAGCTAGCTTTGGGCTAAGCTCAAATTAATTGTTTTGTTTGGAGTAAAACATCATTATGCGTCAAACTTGAGCTAGCTTTGGGCTAAGCTCAAATTGATTGTTGTGTTTGGTGTGAAACATCCCAAACTTGAGCTAGCTTTGGGCTAAGCTCAAATTGATTGTTTTATTTGGTGTAAAACATCATTATGAACAACTTTCACGAAGGATGAAAGTTATTTTGAAGTTGATTTGGTGGTCAATTTGGATGGGTGTGAACAACTTTCATGAAGGATGAAAGTTGTTTTGAAGTTGATTTGGTGGTTAATTTGAGTGGATCAAACAATTTTCATGAAGGATGAAAGTTATTTTGGAGTTGATTTGATGGTTAATTTGAATGGATTTGGGTTTGGGTTTAGACCTAAATTAAGCCCTTAAGGGTCAAATTTGGGTCAACCTTGAGCTAGCCGGATTTGGGTTTAGACTTAAATTAAACCCTTAAGGGTCAAATTTGAGTCTAACTTGAGCTCTTTCATGAAGGATGAAAGTTGTTTTGAAATTGATTTGATGGTTAATTTGAATGGATTTTGATCAACTTCCATGAAGAATGAAAGTTATTTTGAAGTTGATTTGATGGTTAATTTGAATGGATTTTGATGGACTTGGATTTAGACTTAAATTAAACCCTTAAGGGTCAAATTTGGGTCTAACTTGAGCTAGCTTTAGCTAAGCTCAAATTGATTATTGTGTTTGGTCAAAAATGACCTTATAAAAGATTTTCAACAAAAATTAAGCTCAAATTTATTGTTATGTTTGGTCCAAAATGACCTTATAAAGGATTTTCAACAAAAATACTCAGATTAAACCCTTAAGGGTCAAATTTGGGTCTAACTTGAGCTAGCTTTGGGCTAAGCTCAAAGGATTGTTGTGTTTGGTCAAAAATGACCTTATAAAGGATTTTCAACAAAAATTGAATGCCAATCTTCTAAGGCATTCAATTGTTGAGATTTGGGATGTTAGCCAATATTGGGGCTAATTTGGGGATTGGTGTGTTTGGTCAAAAATGACCTTATAAAGGATTTTCAACAAAAATTGGATGCCAATTTGAGACTTAAGGCATTCAATTGTTGAGATTTGGGGTGTTAGCCAATATTGGGGCTAATTTGGAGGTTTTTTTTGGTCAAAAATGACCTTATAAAGGATTTTCAACAAAAATTGGATGCCAATTTGAGGTCGTGGCATTCAATTGTTGAGATTTGGGGTGTTAGCCAATATTGGGGCTAATTTGGAGATTTTGTCAAAGATGGTCAAATTGACTAAATTGGACCAAGGCGTAGTTAAACAAAATGAAATTGGGAATATTTTAGATTTAATAGGATTTTTTAGGAATTTTTTGAATTTTTGGATTTTGGGTCATGGAGGGGTATCTTGGTAATTTGGTCATTNCAAAGGCTTGGGAGAGTGAGTGAGGTTATACCTTTGCTATGAGAGGTGTAGCCTCAATCAGAGATTCTTCACACCTTCGTTATACTCCAAAAAGCTTGAGGATGAAGCCTCTGGCTTTGGTGTAAAGCCTATGTATGAATTCGATCACAGCCCATTTCAGGTGTTGGTTGAGGGATATGGTAGAGGCTCTGTGGAGAGGTAATTTAATGGGGCTTTAGCTTCTTTCACTCTTGTGAAGGTGTAGNTTAATACTCTCAATAAAATCAAGAAAAATTACCTTCAAGGAGTTCAAATGGTAAGGACATTTCAAAAAATATCTGACTAAGAAGTGTGAAAGGGGATTGGTTCAAATTTGGAACATTTTGTTTTGGAGTCGTTCGGGAAAAGCATCCTATAAGGGCAAGCCCCTATAGTTAATTACATCTTAGGTAACAAAAGTTACCTAAGAATAGTTCGGGAAAAGCATCCTATAAGGGCAAGCCCCTATAGTTAATTACATCTTAGGTAACAAAAGTTACCTAAGAATATTCGATAAAAGTCAAGAAAAATTATCTTCAAGGAGTTCAAATGGTAAGGACATTTCAAAGATAAACTAAGAAGTATGAATGGGATTAGTTCAAATTTGGAACATTTTGTTTTGGAATCCAAAGGAGGAAACACTAGAGGTCTAAGAAGTGTGAAAGGGGATTGGTTCAAATTTTGAACATTTTATTTTGAAGTCCAAAGGCAACAAGTGTGAAGGGGGATTGGTTCAAATTTGAAACATTTTGTTTTGGAGTCCAAAGGAGGACAATATAAGGAATTAAATAGGGTTTATATTATGCTGGGTTCGGGAAAAGCTTCCTATAAGGGCCAGCCCCTATAGTTAATTACATCTTAGATAACTGAAATTACCTAAGAATACTCTCGATAAAAACCAAGAAAAATTATCTTCAAGGAGTTCAAATGGTAAGGACATTTCAAAGATATTGGACTAAGAAAGAAAAATTACCTTCAAGGAGTTCAAATGGTAAGGACATTTCAAAGATATCGGACTAAGAAATCTGAAGGGGGATTGGTTCAAATTTGGAACATTTTGTTTTGGAGTCCAAAGGAGGAAACACTTGCGAAGGGGGATTGGTTCAAATTTGGAACATTCTATTTTGGAGTCCAAAGGAGGAAATACTAGAGGGATGGGATTGGTTCAAATTTGGAACATTTTATTTTGGAGTCCAAAGGAGGAAACACTAGAGGTGAGAAAGGTTCAAATTTGGAACATTTTGTTTTGGAGTCCAAAGGAGGAAACACTAGAGGATGTCACGCGAACATTTTATTTTGGAGTCCAAAGGAGGAAACACTAGAGGATGTCACAGATCCGAAGTAGAAAGACATTTTGTTTTGGAGTCCAAAGGAGGAAACACTAGAGGATGTCACGGATTCGAAGGAGAATGCATTTTGTTTTGGAGTCCAAAGGAGGAAACACTAGAGGATGTCATGGATTTGAAGGAGAACGTTTTGTTTTGGAGTCCAAAGGAGGAAACACTAGAGGATGTCACGGATACGAAGGAGAACTTCGGTGACTTCCGTTTTTGGAGTCCAAAGGAGGAAACACTAGAGGATGTCACAGATTCGAAGGATAACTTCGGTGCTGGGGTCCAAAGGAGGAAACACTAGAGGATGCCACAGATCCGAAGGAGAACTTCGGTGACTTAGTCCAAAGTAGGAAACACTAGAGGATGCCACAGATCCGAAGGAGAACTTCGGTGACTTCCTAAGACATTTCAAAGATATCGGATTAAGAAGTGTGAAGGGGGATTGGTTCAAATTTGGAACATTTTATTTTCTCGAAGATATTGGACTAAGAAGTGTGAAGGGGGATTGGTTCAAATTTGAAACATTTTGTTTTGGAATCCAAAGGAGGAAACACTAGAGGATGTCACGGATCCAAAGGAGAACTTCAGTGACTTTCCAAGCTGCAAAGGAGGAAATACTAGAGGATGTCACAGATCCGAAGGAAAACTTCGGTGACTTCCTAAGTTCAGGAGTAAATACTAGAGGATGTCACAGATCCGAAGGAGAACTTCGGTGACTTCCTGAGCTATTAGGAAACACTAGAGGATGCCACAGATCCGAAGGAGAACTTCGGTGACTTCCTAAGACATTTCAAAGATATCGGATTAAGAAGTGTGAAGGGGGATTGGTTCAAATTTGGAACATTTTATTTTCTCGAAGATATTGGACTAAGAAGTGTGAAGGGGGATTGGTTCAAATTTGAAACATTTTGTTTTGGAATCCAAAGGAGGAAACACTAGAGGATGTCACGGATCCAAAGGAGAACTTCAGTGACTTTCCAAGCTGCAAAGGAGGAAATACTAGAGGATGTCACAGATCCGAAGGAAAACTTCGGTGACTTCCTAAGTTCAGGAGTAAATACTAGAGGATGTCACAGATCCGAAGGAGAACTTCGGTGACTTCCTGAGCTATAGAAAAAACACTAGAGGATATCACTGATCCGAAGGAGAACTTCGATGATTTCCCAAGCTATCCTATTGTTTGGCTTCAATTTAGGAGAAATCATTTAGATGTTTCATCCNAGGATTGGTTCAATTTGAAACATTTTGTTTTGGAGTCCAAAGGAGGAAACACTAGAGGATGTCACNGACTAAGATGTGTAAAAGAGATTGGTTCAAATTTAGAGCATTTTGTTTTGGAGTCCAAAGGAGGAAACACTAAAGGATGTCANGGGTTTATACTATGCTGGGTTCGGGAAAAGCTTCCTATAAGGGCAAGCCCCTATAGTTAATTACATGAATTAAATAGGGTTTGTGTTATGCTGGGTTCGGGAAAAGCTTCCTATAAGGGCAAGCCCTTATAGTTAATTACTTATATAACTGAAGTTACCTATGAATACTCTCGATAAAAGCCAAGAAAAATTACCTTCAAGGAGTTTAACAGAAGTTACTTAAGAATACTCTCAATAGAATCAAGAAAACTTATCTTCAAGGAGTTGTAATCGAAGAGTTACTTAAGAATACTCTCAATAGAATCAAGAAAAATTACCTTCAAGGAGTTCAAATGGTATTTACCTAAGAATACTCTCGATAAAATTCAAGAAAAATTATCTTCAAGGAGTTCAAATGGTAGTTACCTTAAATAATACTCTCGATAAAAATCTAGAAAAATTACCTTCAAGGAGTTCAAATGGTAAGGACATTTCAAACTTCCTATAAGGGCAAGCCCCTATAGTTAATTACATCTTAGGTAACAGAAGTTACTTAAGAAAGTTCCTATAAGGGCAAGCCCCTATAGTTAATTACATCTTAGATAACTGAAGTTACCTAAGAATTTCTCAATAAAATCAAGAAAAATTATCTTCAAAGAGTTCAAATGGTAAGGACATTTCCAAGATGTTCGGGAAAAGCATCCTATAAGGGCAAGCCCCTATAGTTAATTACATCTTAGGTAACAAAAGTTACCTAAGAATATTCGATAAAAGTCAAGAAAAATTATCTTCAAGGAGTTCAAATGGTAAGGACATTTCAAAGATATGGACTAAGAAGTGTGAAGGGGGATTGGTTCAAATTGAAACATTTTGTTTTGGACTCCAAAGGAGGAAACACTAGAGGATGTCACGGATTCGAAGGAGGACTTCGATGACTTCCTAAGCTATCCTATTATTTGGCTTCAATTTAGGAGAAATCAGAAAGAGAACTTCGGTGACTTCCTAAGCTATCCTATTATTTGGCTTCAATTTAGGAAAAATCATTTAGGAGAACTTCGGTGACTTCCTAAGCTATCCTATTATTTGGCTTCAATTTAGGAGAAATTATTTATATTTTTCATCCTGCAATTTTTTATTTATTAGGATTTACATTTGTGTGAAGTAATCAGCACAAATAACCTTGAAGANGGATTTAGGTCATGACGAATGACAACCCCGGAATCCTAAGACAAGTTTAGGGCATATATTGTACAATATGGTTGTACAAAGGCCAAAAAAAAAATGTTTGAGGATTTATGTTGCACTAGGCAAACAACCTCGAATTCATATGGCTTTGTTGTTTTAAAGCTAAGGAAGAGATGTATTAGTGTAGCTCCTTTTGCTGCTGAAGATGGTCGGGCTGCCCTCCTTGTAAGCTCCAAGCTCCTCGTTGTAGCAGAGTTCAAGTTTTCTAGGTCATTTGGTTATAATGTCAAATCNTTTCAATTTAGGAGAAATTATTAAGATATTTCATCCTGCAATTTTTATTAGGATTTATATTTGTGAAGATGTGAGGTTTAAGTCATGACGAATGACTACCTCGGCTATTAGGATTTACATTTGTGTGAAACAATCAGCACAAATAACCTTGAAGATGTGGGGATTTATTATTATTTGGCTTCAATTTAAGAGAAATCATTTAGATGTTTCATCCTGCAATTTTTTATTTACTATTATTTGGCTCGATTTAGGAGAAATCATTTAGATGTTTCATCCTGCAATTTTTTATTTTATTAGGATTTACATATATCACGGATTCGAAGGAGAACTTCGATGACTTCCTAAGCTATCCTATTATTTGGCTTCAATTTTAAAGAAATCATTTAGATGTTTTATCCTGCAATTTTTATTTATTAGGATTTACATTTGTGTGATGAGAAATCATTTAGATGTTTCATCCTGCAATTTTTTATTTATTAGGATTTACATTTGTGTGATCCTGCAACTTTTTTATTTATTAGGATTTACATTTGTGTGAATCAATCAGCACAAATAACCTTGAAGATGTGATAAGCTATCCTATTATTTGGCTTCAATTTAGGAGAAATCATTTAGATGTTTCATCCTGCAATTATTTTTGTTAGGATTTATATTTGTGTGAAACAATCAACACAAATAACCTTGAAGATGTGAGGATATTAGGATTTACATTTGTGTGTAGCAATTAACACAAATAACCTTGAAGATGTGAGGATTTAGGTCATGACAAATGACAACCTTGTTTATTAGGATTTACATTTGTGTGAAGCAATTATCAGCACAAATAACCTTGAAGATGTGAGGATTTATTATTAGGATTTACATTTGTGTGAATCAATCAACACAAATAACCTTGAAGATGTGAGGATTTAAGTTGTAACAAACGACTACCTCGAAGTTAGGATTTATATTTGTGTGAAACAATCAGCACAAATAACCTTGAAGATGTGAGGATTTACTATTATTTGGCTCGATTTAGGAGAAATCATTTAGATGTTTCATCCTGCAATTTTTTATTTTATTAGGATTTACATTTGTCACAGATCCGAAGGAGACTTCGGTGACTTCCTTAAGCTATCCTATTATTTGGCTTCAATTTAGGAGAAATCATTTAGGAAAGAGAACTTCGGTGACTTCCTAAGCTATCCTATTATTTGGCTTCAATTTAGGAAAAATCATTTAGGAGAACTTCGGTGACTTCCTAAGCTATCCTATTATTTGGCTTCAATTTAGGAGAAATTATTTAAAAACTTCGGTGACTTCCTAAGCTATCTTATTATTTGGCTTCAATTTAGGAGAAATCGACTTCGATGACTTCCTAAGCTATCCTATTATTTGGCTTCAATTTAGGAGAAATCATTTAGATAATTTCGGTGACTTCCTAAGCTATCCTATTATTTGGCTTCAATTTAGGAGAAATCATTTAAATGTCATCGGTGACTTCCCAAGCTATCCTATTATTTGGCTTCAATTTAGGAGAAATCATTTAGATGTTCCGTCCTGCAATTTTTTTATTTATTAGGATTTACATTTGTGTGAAGCAATCAGCACAAATAACTCTGCAATTTTTTTATTTAATAGGATTTACATTTGTGTGAAGCAATCAGCACAAATAACCTTGAAGATGGATTTAGGAGAAATCATTTAGATGTTTCATCCGCAATTTTTATTTATTAGGATTTACATTTGTGTGAATCAATCAGCACAAATAATCTTGAAGATAAATTTTTATTTATTAGGATTTACATTTGTGTGAAGCAATCAGCACAAATAACCTTGAAGAACTCAAGCTATCCTATTATTTGGCTTCAATTTAGGAGAAATCATTTAGATGTTTCATCCTGCAAAGCTATCCTATTATTTGGCTTCAATTTAGGAGAAATCATTTAGATGTTTCATCCTGCAATTATTTTTGTTAGGATTTATATTTGTGTGAAACAATCAACACAAATAACCTTGAAGATGTGAGGAGCTACCCTATTATTTGGCTTCAATTTAGGAGAAATCATTTAGATGTTTCATCCTGCAATTTTTATTTGGATTTACATTTGTGTGAAACAATCAGCACAAATAACCTTTGAAGATGTGAGGTTTAAGTCATGACGAATGACTACCTCGGCTATTAGGATTTACATTTGTGTGAAACAATCAGCACAAATAACCTTGAAGATGTGGGGATTTATTATTATTTGGCTTCAATTTAAGAGAAATCATTTAGATGTTTCATCCTGCAATTTTTTATTTACTATTATTTGGCTCGATTTAGGAGAAATCATTTAGATGTTTCATCCTGCAATTTTTTATTTTATTAGGATTTACATTTGTCACAGATCCGAAGGAGACTTCGGTGACTTCCTTAAGCTATCCTATTATTTGGCTTCAATTTAGGAGAAATCATTTAGAGACTTCGATGACTTCCTAAGCTATCCTATTATTTGGCTTCAATTTAGGAGAAATCATTTAGATAATTTCGGTGACTTCCTAAGCTATCCTATTATTTGGCTTCAATTTAGGAGAAATCATTTAAATGTCATCGGTGACTTCCCAAGCTATCCTATTATTTGGCTTCAATTTAGGAGAAATCATTTAGATGTTCCGTCCTGCAATTTTTTTATTTATTAGGATTTACATTTGTGTGAAGCAATCAGCACAAATAACTCTGCAATTTTTTTATTTAATAGGATTTACATTTGTGTGAAGCAATCAGCACAAATAACCTTGAAGATGTTGCAATTTTTATTTATTAGGATTTACATTTGAGTGAAGCAATCAGCACAAATAACCTTGAAGATGTGACGATTTAGGTCATGACGAATGACAACCTCTTTTAGATGTTTCATCCTGCAATTTTTTATTTATTAGGATTTACATTTGTGTGAAGCAATCAGATGTTTCATCCTGCAATTTTTATTTATTAGGATTTACATTTGTGTGAAACAATCAGCACAAACAACCTTGAAGATGTGAGGATTTAAGTCGTAACAAACGACTACCTCGGAGTCCTAAGGCTGTCATTTCATCCTGCAATTTTTATTTATTAGGATTTACATTTGTGTGAAGCAATCAGCACAAATAAGGGTATTTTTTTTTTTATTAGGATTTACATTTGTGTGAAGCAATCAGCACCACAAATATTGATCCTGCAATTTTTTTTATTTATTAGGATTTATATTTGTGTGAAGCAATCAGCACAAATAACCTTGAAGATGTGATAAGCTATCCTATTATTTGGCTTCAATTTAGGAGAAATCATTTAGATGTTTCATCCTGCAATTATTTATTAGGATTTACATTTGTGTGAAACAATCAGCACAAATAACCTTGAAGATGTGAGATTTATTAGGATTTATATTTGTGTGAAGCAATCAGCACAAATAACCTTGAAGATGTGAGGATTTATTAGGATTTACATTTGTGTGAAGCAATCAGCACAAATAACCTTGAAGATGTGAGACAATTTTTTATTAGGATTTACATTTGTGTGAAGCAATCAGCACAAATAACCTTGAAGATGTGAGGTGTTTATTAGGATTTACATTTGTGTGAAGCAATCAGCACAAATAACCTTGAAGATGTGAGGATTAGTCGTAACAAACGACTACCTCGGAGTCCTAGGGCGAGTTTAGGGCTTAGATTGTACAACAGGATTGGTAACAAACAACTACCTCGGAGTCCTAGGGCGAGTTTAGGGCTTAGATTGTACAACAGGATTGGGTCATGACAAACGACTACCTCGGAATCCTAAGGCGAGTTAGGGCTTAGATTGTACACCAGGATTGTACAAAGTGACAACCTCGGAATCCTAAGGCAAGTTAGGGCTTAGATTGTATAACAGGATTGTACAAATGCCACAACCTCAGAATCCTAAGGCAAGTTTAGGGCTTAGATTGTACAACAGGATTGTACAAATGCTAAAAAGAGTGTTTTATGTTGCACTAGGCAAACAACCTTGATAGGATTGTACAAATGCTAAAATATGTGTTTGAGGATTTATGTTGCACTAGGCAAACAACCTCGAATTCCTATGGCTTATGTGTTTGAGGATTTATGTTGCACTAGGCAAACAACCTCGAATTCCTATGGCTATTTGAGGATGCGGGTAGGGCTTAGATTGTACAACAGGATTGTACTAGGCTTAGATTATACAACAGGATTGTACAAATGCCTAAAAGATATGTTTGAGGATTTATTAGGGCTTAGATTATACAACAGGATTGTACAAATGCCTAAAAGATATGTTTGAGGATTTAATTGCACTAGGCAAACGACCTCGAGTTCTTACAAATGCGTGACAACCTCGGAATCCTAAGGCAAGTTAGGGCTTAGATTGTATAACAGGATTGTACAAATGCCACAACCTCAGAATCCTAAGGCAAGTTTAGGGCTTAGATTGTACAACAGGATTGTACAAATGCTAAAATATGTGTTTGAGGATTTATGTTGCACTAGGCAAACAACCTCGAATTCCTATGGCTTATGTAAATCCTAAAACGAGTTTAGGGGTTATACTGTACAATATGGTTGCATAAAGACCTAAAAAATATATTTGAGGATTTATGTTGCACACAATCAACACAAATAACCTTGAAGATGTGAGGATTTAAGTCATGACAAACGACTACCTCGGAACATTTGTGTGAAGTTTTAGATGTTTCATCCTGCAATTTTTTATTTATTAGGATTTACATTTGTGTGAAGCAATCAGCAAAATAACTTGAAGATGTGAGGATTTAGGTCATGACGAATGACAACCTCGGAGTGTGTGAAGCAATCAGCACAAATAACCTTGAAGATGTGAGGATTTAAGTCATGACGAATTACTAGATTTAGGAGAAATCATTTAGATGTTTCATCTTGCAATTTTTATTTATTAGGATTTACATTTGAGTGAAGCAATCAGCACAAATAACCTTGAAGATGTGACGATTTAGGTCATGACGAATGACAACCTCGTCAGCACAAATAACCTTGAAGATGTGAGGATTTAGGTCATGACGAACGACAACCTCGGAACTAATAAATAACCTTGAAGATGTGAGGATTTAAGTCATGACAAATGACAACCTCGGAATCCTAAGGCCTTAAAGATGTGAGGATTTAAGTCATGACAAATGACAACCTCGGAATCCTAAGGCGAGTTAGGGCTAGATTATACAACAGGGTCATGACGAACGACAACCTCAGAATCCTAAGGCAAGTTTAGGGCTTAGATTGTACAACAGGATGTAGAATGCCTAAAAGATGTGTTTGAGGATTTATATTGCACTAGGCAAACGACCTCGAGTTCTTATACTTTATTGTTTAAAGCTAAGGAAGGATGTAGATCTTCTTGTTGTTGAAGACGGTCGGGCTGCCCACCATGTAAGCTCCGAGCTCCTCATTGTAGCAGAGTTTAAGTTTTCTAGGTCATTTGATNTCGAGTTTAGGGCTTAGATTGTACAACAGGATTGTACAAATGCCTAAAAGATGTGTTTGAGGATTTATGTTGC